>JAIXND010000773.1:22201353-22256128 GCA_023646645.1 Varanus salvator macromaculatus | reverse complement strand
TCTTTCTTTCTTTCTTTCTTTCTTTCTTTCTTTCTTTCTTTCTTTCTTTCTTTGTGTGTCCATTTTGTTTTCTTTTCCCCTCTTCCCCTGTGTCCACTTCATTCTTTTCTCACCACCCCTTTTTTTTAAACTTTAAAAAATTATGCTACATTGACCTACTTTTGGGGCTGATGGGTCCTGAGCTCTTGATTAAAGACCCGTGTTTCTTAGATGGGGGCTGAGACAGAAGGGAGTTGCTCAGACCTTCTCTCTAACACTGCCTTCATTGCCCAAGCCAGGTGTCCTGAACTTCTCAGTTGTGCCCTTGTTGATTAGATACCTCCGAAGCTGGAGCTTGCTGACATCCAAAGCCTGTGTGGCTGATGCGGGCAGGGTGGGCTTCTCGGCTCATTTTCTGACCACGTGGGACAGCCGGCATGCTTCACTCAATGCCGTCTGTAAAGGGCTGGGGAAACGGGGCCAGATCTCTCACTCCCTGCTCTGACTTCACAAGTGGGATTCTGGCCAAGCCTGTGGCCCCTGTTGCTCTCTCAGAGACCTTTGGATTGCAATTTTAACTGGCTCGACGGAAAATCCTTTTGGTAATAGACCTGCAGTAGGAGCCTGGCAGACCCCTTTGCTTGTGGTTGGTTCGTTTTCCGTTATTTCCCTGCAATTTGAAAGTGGGCTGCTATGCGTGGAAAGGGGCTCGTAAGCTGGAGAGGAGTGTCTACAGAGTGCTGGTCTTCGGTAGTTTTCCATTGTAGCAGCATCAAAGGCAACTGAAGTGATACAGAGAGAGATGGGAAGCACCACAAGGGCGTGTGTACAGGCCAGGCAGCCACAGGTCCCTAACCCTCGACTGCATAGGCAGACCCCATATGGATAATGTTTACCCTGGAGAAAACTTACCACTCTTCTAAGGAAACAGAGGGCCATTCCTGCAAGCACTTTTCCAAAAGCAGCCCTTGACTCATTTAAACTGTTAGAATGAGAACTTTTTAATCACCTTTCGAAGCTCCTTTGAAAGGACTTAGGTTGATTTTTTTGCTAATGTTCATCTAACAGATAATAATGCTGATGCTCTTGAATTTCTTTTGCCAGGGCAGTTGACACTTAGGACAAACAAGCTGAGGTTTGCAAAAGTGGAGTACCTCCGCAAGCTTGTCAACCCCTTTTTTGTGGTTACGTGCTAATGTGATAAAGATAATAAGCAGATGTTAGGGCTTAGGTCTTCAGCTGGTGAATTGCCATGAAGAGTGTTGTGAAGTGGAGAAATGTAGTCATTCTTCCTCACTGCTTCATTTTTCTCCTGGAAAAAAACCATTTCTAACATTATTTCGGACCAAATCAGCTGTGTTCATGTTTATTAAATAAATGTTTTCATGTATGCAGGGTATATTGCTTACTAATTTTGTATTTGCTAAACAGTATACATAGGATGTTCCTATTTATTTATTTGCTCTTACTTTCTGATCACACATGGTTCTGGACAATCATGCATTTTGCTGATGTTATTCTGAATTTCTTACCTGTTGCTCCAGGGCTGGTCTGGATGCCCTGGACCAACAGAAAGAAGAACAAGTCAGTCCTAGATCAAATCACGCTTTTTAAACGTTCCTTAGAAGCAAAAATAACAAAACCAAGGCTGGGATACTCTGGGCACGTCATGAGAAGGCAAAACCCGCCAGAGAAGTCAATCATGCTAGGCTAGGGAAGCTCAAAGGCAGAAGAGGAGAAGTAAGTCCAACTATGAGATGCATGGGCTCCACAGAGGAAACCAGAACCTCAGGCTGAGAAGAACTGAGCAGGGCGGTCACAGACATTTTCAGGAGCTTTCATTCATAAGGTCACCATAAATCAGAGACAGCTTGACGGCACGCGACAGCAACAACAACATCATTGTCAACAGGTCTGCTGTGCATCTTTCATCTAGAACTGTGCCAGGAACCAGCCCCGCTTTTCCCCTGCTAGTGGGACCGCACATTGCATAACTTTGTGTAATTGGCAGGATTGTCCCTCTTACCCAGCAGCTTACCCTAACCTGGTATCCTCCAGATCTTTCGGGAAAGAGCTTCCAGGATGGCTGCTCACTGGCTATGTTGCCTAGGCATGATGGGCATAGAGATGTAAAACATCGGGGTGGGGGGACCACAGCAGGGGAAGCTGCTATACAGCATCCTGGAGAAGGCGGGGAATCCCAGTTCTAGAGCAGGCTCGCTTCCCTGGTTTGCAACTACAGTTTGTCACTCCTACAAATGTCATTGCACAATATTAGCCAGACAATAATCCAAAGCCACAGGCTTTATGCCTACCTTTCAGTACATTTGCCAACATCATTCCGAAAATGTTTGTCTCCCTCTCATATTATCCTGAAAGATTTCATGCTGCAGGAAGACCTTCCATCTATGCTTACCCAGTTTGGCTATTGCATCCAAAGAATAGGTAGTTGGCAACGTCTGGATGCTTCTAGTAGGCGAATAGTAAATCGCATGATACGTTCGTTCTGCGCACCTACGTTCTTCAACTAGGGACAGCAACTGTGCCAAATAAGAAAAGCAGGAACGGATCCGCACCGCAAGCCAACTCGTATGCTGAGCCACTCTCAAAGCCTGTTACGCTGTGTGCTTCGCCTTCCTATGAAGCCTCCGCAGTATTAATTATTTCTGCTGGCATGCCGCAGCACTTCATGCTGTTGCAGAGAATCCCCTGAATGAGCATGAGAAAAACTAGCTCTTCCGACGTACTTAAATGTTCACGTCTCGCTTTTGGGGCATTCTTTTGATCCTTTCTGCTTGGGAGCTGGATCTTCTGTATCTTGCACCAACTGTTTTGCACATAGCAATGGAAAAACAGGTTTACCATCACGCAAGGAGTCATAACATAGCTGCTGCACCATTTGAAATGTGCTATGAGCACTGAAAATACAGCATTCCAACTTAGATACCTCAGATTGGCCAACGAGCTATGAGATAAGCCAGATAGCTGGCAGCTCCCAGACTGCCTCTGGGAGAGGGACCAATGCCCTGGCATCTCCCTCTTCCAGTGACTGGTGATACAGAAGAGGTCAGAAGGTCAGGAAAGCCGCCCTGAGCTTGGAATAGAGATCTGCTTTGCTCAGCACTCAGTCTTTCCTCATCTCTCCAGAAATGTCTTGTTTGAGCTATGAATGAGCAAATGGTCCAGTTGTTGAATTCGCACAGGCTCAAACCTGTGTAAGGCTAGTTGGGATGAGCCCCGTCTTGTGAGGAATTCGCTTGGAGCATGAATTCATCCGATCCCCTGGGCTCGGTTCCTCAGACTCCACTCCTCCTCGCAGGGGCCCTGAGTCTTGAATTCCTGGGGAGCCCACCCAGCCTTCATGGGGCACTCAACAGGTATCGAGTACGCAAGCTGCGTCCCTCCTCTGTGCCACCTGCAGCTGCCTTTGTGCTGCCGCACATGATGCTTGGCTTACTGTGCAAGGCTGGGCTGGGTGTGAGAGGAAGTCCACAAATTCTGGAGGGACTGATTCTGCTTGGGTTCATCCCAACCTTGGAGACACAGCTCTGTGGTCATTCCACTCTACCTGACTGGCCGATTCCAGAAGGTGGTGGTGGGGGATTATGGCTCTGCGCCATGGCTACTTTGCCATGGAGTTCCGCAGGGTTCCATATTGTCCCCCATGCTCTTTAATATCTATATGAAACTGCTGGGAGAGGTCATGCGAGGTTTCGGGCTGCGGAGTCATAGGTATGCTGATGACACCCAGCTCTACCTCTCTTTTACATCCAATTCAGGTGAGGCAGTGCCGGTCCTTAATCGGTGTCTGGCCAGGGTATTGGGCTGGATGAGGGCCAATACACTGAGGCGTAATCCAGAGGAGACGGAGGTCCTGTTGGTATGTGGTTCAGCCTTCCAGGTGAGTGATTTTCACCCTGTTCTGGATGGGGTTGCACTCTCCCTAGAGGATGGGGTATGCAGCTTGGGAGTGCTCCTTGACACTGACCTGTCTCTGGAGCATCAGGTACTGGCAGTGGTGAGGAGCACTTTCCTTCAGCTTTGGCTGATCCATCAGCTGCGCCCCTACCTGGATGAGCAGTGCCTGGCAATGGTGACCCATGTTCTGGTAACCTCCCGTTTGGACTATTGCAACGCGCTCTACGTGGGGCTACCCTTGAAGACGGTCCAGATACTTCAATCGGTCCAGAATAGAGCTGCCAGGTTAGTAATGGGGACTGGCAGATATTCCCATATCATGCCGGTCCTATATCTCTTGTACTATCTGCCAACTGAAGTCTGGGCCCAATCTAAGGTGTTGGTAATGACCTATAAGGCCCTAAACAGCTTGGGTGCTGGATACCTGAAGGAGCGCCTTCTTCCCTATGTGCCGGCCTGACCCTTGGGATCGGAGGCAGAAGCTCTTCTCCGGGAACCCTCTTGGAAGGATATCAGGAGGGTAGTTACTCAGAGAAGGGTCTTTTCAGTGGTGGTGCCCTGACTGTGGAATATGCTCCCCAGGGAGGTTCCCCTGCCACCATCACTTTATTCTTTTCAGCATCAGGTGAAGACTTTTTTATTCTCCCAGTATTTTAACAATTAATTGGTTTTATCCTTGTTTTAATACTATTGGATGCAGTGTGCTATGTGTTGTCATTGTTATGAATGATTTTTTTTCCTGTTTTTTGTAAGCTGTCCAGAGACTTGTAGTGCCGGAATGACATAAAAACGGTTTTAAATAAATAAATATATAAATATAAAGCCTCTGAGAATGTGCACATGCCTGCATGAACATCCAAATTAAAAATCCAAGGTCCAAATGATCACATTGCACAGTTAATCCTTTATGCTTCGAATGAGCAAGTTATCCCACAAGCCAGCTAATAGTCGCTGGGTGGTTTGTAATCTATCCTGCCCATACCAAGCAGAAAACATAATTTACAACACGTATACACCCCCTGCTAACTGGGCACTTGTTATCTATGCAGTAGATACACAGCAGTAGGCGGTTTTAATAAAACAACAGACTGAAATATTTATATGTAATTTCCTTGCTTATCTGTTTAGCAGTATTGTTGCTGGACTTTAGTGAGTTTTCAACAAGCGAACTGTAAATTCTAGCTACAATTTATTAACACAAAAAGTTTTCTGTACTGCTATATTTTACCTGTAGACATAAATTACTCACTTTTGTCTCAGAAACACTGGTCACTTTGTTCTCCTCTGTTTAGCCGTGTGAGAAGAAGGCACCTCTAAAGTGGCTAGGGGCACTATGCTGTTATTAATCTTTCTCCAAAGAATTAGCAATTGGATGTGGCCGCTGGCATGATGCCAGATTTGACCGACCTGCAATCAGGTCTGGTACAGTGAAATCCTCTGGGAGCGATACGTACAGTTGTGCTGTGAACACTTACTGACTCGATAAGTAATGCCATTGGTTTTGTGATTCCCCTGGCTTAACTGACTGCAGTTCTTACTTTCCTTGTTTATTAAAAAAGAAAGGAAGAGAGGAAAAACCGTGTTTTTAGATGACTGCAAAATTGAGCATAAGCTGTGGAAGCACTTTTTGCTTTTTCCCAATAGTAAAATTCATTGTTATATGTTCACCAGGAAGAGCAACTTCATACCTAAAATTGTGCTCACAGTAGCATGCCTAGGTTCCCCAAGCGCTGGCAGTGCATAGGTGTTTCTCCTGCTATTCATGACACACATTGATTTGAGGTGGCAATGGCAGGGGGTCATTGTCATTATCGCTATGGCATTGTATTCACAGCCACCGTTCTTCCTTTTTCAAGGAGCCACAGGCAGCTTGCAAGGGTCTCCTCCTCTCCATTTTATCCTCCCAACAGCAACCCTATAAGGAAGGTAGGCTAGGTGTCCGTGACTGGCCCCAGGTCACCTGGTTAGCTTCATGGTTGAGTGGGAACTAGAACCCGAACCTCTCAAGTGCCAGATCTCCAACACTAATGACCACCCCACACTGGTGAAGCAGTTGATGTCGCCCCTCCATACATATTATGAGTAGTTTGGATTAAACGGAGTTTTGCACTTGTGTTCAAGCAGTCTTCACCCCCGGTGCACCCGTGCATAAGGCTTGATGTCTCATGCAAGCAGAACAGCCCTTCTGCTGATGCAAGACAGCCTAGCTGAATTTATTTATTTATTTGTTTGTTTATTTATTTATGGATTTATATCCTGCCTTTTTCCTACAAAGGGCTCAAGGCAGCTTACATCATTCTCCTCCATCTTATCCCCACAACAACAACTCTGTGAGGTAGGTTGGGCTGAGAGTCTGTGACTGGCCCAAAGTCACCCAGTTGGCTCCGTGGCTGAGCGGGGACTAGAACCCAGATTGCCTGAGTCCCAGTCCCACGCTCTTAACCACTGCACCGCACTGGCTCTCCCACACCACAGTGGCTCTCACCATTCTTCTCGTCCCCGTGTCCTGTGCGCCTTGTTAGCCATTCTTCAGAGTTCTTTTTCTTTGTCCTGGTGGGGTGCAAGGGACGATAGTGGAGGGCCCAGCCCAGAAAGCCTGGTTGTGCAGGAAGAGTTCCATTCAATCTTTCCTGGATCCAGCCCAGGAAATTGAAGCATATCTAACTGCTTCGCTGTTTTATTCATCCTAAATTTTATCCTCCACCTGTTGGCTTCTGTTACCACGCTCTGCATGGCTTTTGCTCATTTGTTTGTTGTTCTCTTCACTCATATTCCATGTGCCTCTGCTCTCTTCACTTCCAAGTACAGGTTAGATTGGAAAACTCCCTTGGCTCGGCACTCTTGTTCTCTTGGTTAATGTTATGAACAATCATGTAAATAAACAGCACGGCATGAATAACGTTTTTCCTTCCCAGGATTGTCCTATGGTTCTGACATAAGATAAGCTCCCCACTAGTAATTCTGGTGGCAAATTCTGATTGTTGCTGGGTAATTTACATGAAGCAAAATATATGCATCATGCTTAAAAACGAATTAGCTTTAAAATGGCTTAGGGCCTGGATATCTAAAGGAACGCCTTCTCCCAAACCCACCTACCCAGACCTTTAGATCATCTACAGGGACCTTTCTCTGTGAGCCACTCCTAAAGGAGGTAAAGAGGGTGGCTATGAGGGGAAGGGCCTTCTTGGGTGTGGCATCCCATCTGTGGAATCAGCTCCTCGGGAAAATATGCCTGCTGCCACCATTATATATATTTTGGCACCAGGTTTACGGCATTCTTATTTTCTTGTCACTTTGATTGTTCGTGGTTTTATTACATTTTGAACTGTGTGGTACAGGTGAGATGGCTATGTTATTATGCATTGTTTTCATACTGCTTTATCACAGCCTGTCAAATTTTGTTGTTATGTAGTTTTATGACAGGAAAGTTTGTTTTAAATTGATTGTTAGGGATTTTTAAAAGCATATTCTGTAAGGCATTCTGAGAGCTCCTCTAATTGAACAGTATAGAAATACCTTAAATAAATGAATAAAATCTGTCTTACTATTGTACAGTGTATGAATATCAGACTCTCTGGTATTTGAGACTTTGCCATAGTTTAGGAGTTTTTCTGTGTGGGACTAGTCTGCCTTTTGGATTTAGCTTTTCATGAAATCTTAAAGAGAATTTTGAAGTATCGTTTTATTTTTAACTTTTCCTTTTTTCCACTTTGCAAAAGTATTTCACTTCTGCACCCTCAAGATTTTGTGAATTAAAAAACTTAACCAAATCAAACCAAACTGAAAGACTGCTAAGACTTCTACATTTTTATTGTAGAAGGCTGTCAAGACGAACCTTAAACAGCCAGGTTCCTAAGCTATTTTAGAGGAGTTGCCAGGTGGCCCATCTCACCTCACACATACCATCTCTTGGAGACTGAAGCCTCTGTCGACAGTAACTCAGAGGAGGCACAGAATCAGAACTACTCGTAGTCCTTTGGTCTTGCATCTCACACTCTATGTACATGACTTCCAGAAGGCTCCTTACTCTGCCAGGCTTCATTCCTAGAAGAAGCCAGTCTCTATAGATAAAACAACTGAGGGATTCCAGGAAGACTATTCTGGGCTGTATATAAATTTCCACTGGATGCTTCCAGGGTAATTTGCCTGCACTCCAGGTGCCGGAGTTCTCTCCATGTTTCTGAAATCGGCACTGAGCTGTCTGTGAGTGGAGCTGGCCATGGTACTGAAAGGTCTTCCTCCATTTCCCTCCCTGTAGTTGAACTGACTCCCCCGATCTGGTAAAACTAAAGCAACTATCTTTTTATTTTGCTTTATTTTACAAAACGACCAATGAATCTAGGTTTTGTATCATACTGTGATAATTCTTGAGAAGTTCTTTTGGGGCCACAGTGGGAAAAAACTCTCACTGATAACATCAATGCTGTGTGATAGCAACTACTGAGCATTATTCCTCACAGAGACCTTACAGAATGTCACAAGAAACGTCTGATTTCAATGGTGCCACTCAGTTTTCTTAAGTGTCATTAGATGAGTCTGAGAGCAGCTGAAACCCTTAGCCATCCATTGTCCCTGTCGATAGCTATTAAAACATGATCGTTAACTGACTTTTAAAATGTGGACCTTTGTTAAGCTAAAGAAATGTTGACAGTATCTCATTTTTGAATCATGGGTACAGGAACAAGAAACTGAATGGTTGGAATGGGGGACATTTGCTTGTAATCATTTTTATTGTTTTGGATTTTCACACACGTAAGACTTGGATGCCAGAATGATTTGCACTTGGTGCCTGTGATCATCCCTAAATTTTGTACATCATCTGTTGGCTTCTGTTGACTGTGTTCCCATGGATATTATTTCAACTTCTGGATGCTTTTCAGGAATGTTATATTTCATCTACTTCTTCTAATGCCTTTAAAGGAGGCGGTAGTCCGGCATGTCCTGAAGAAGGCATCCCTGGATCCAGAGGTGGCCACCAATTATAGACCAGTGGCCAACATCCCGTTTCTGGGCAAGGTGTTGGAGTGGGTGGTGGCGGGACAACTCCAAGCACTCTTGGAGGAAACTGATTATCTGGACCCATTTCAGTCTGGCTTCAGACCCGGATATGGTACTGAATCTGCCTTGGTCGCCCTGTATGATGACCTGTGCAGGGAGAAGGATGGGGGAGTGCATCCCTGTTGGTTCTCCTGGACCTCTCAGCGGCTTTCGATACCATCAACCATAGTATCCTCCTGGATAGGCTCGCGGGATTGGGAGTTGGGGGCACTGTTTTGCAGTGGTTCCACTCCTATCTCAATGGCCGATTCCAGAAGGTGGTGCTGGGGGACTATAGCTCTGTGCCATGGCATCTATGCCATGGAGTTCTGCAGCGTTCCATCTTGTCCCCCATGCTATTTAACATCTACATGAAACCACTGGGAGAGGTCATCAGGAGGTGTGGGCTGCAGAATCATCAGTACGCTGATGATACCCAGCTCTACCTCTCGTTCTCTACCAATCCAGGTGAGGCAGTGGCTGTGCTGAACCAGTGCCTAGCTGAGGTAATGGGCTGGATGAGGGCCAATAAATTGAAGCTCAATCCAGACAAGACAGAGGTCCTGTTGGTGGGTGGATCAGGCTCTGGGATGGGAGACTTTGACCTTGTCCTGAATGGGGTTGCACGCAGACAGGGTCTGCAGCTTGGGAGTGCTTCTTGACCCAGAGCTGTCTGGGTCACACTTGTCTGGGTCACAGTTGACTCAGAGTGCTTCTTGA
Organism: Varanus salvator macromaculatus; assembly: GCA_023646645.1. Classification (NCBI taxonomy): domain Eukaryota; kingdom Metazoa; phylum Chordata; class Lepidosauria; order Squamata; family Varanidae; genus Varanus; species Varanus salvator. The sequence continues at coordinate 22,246,474 of JAIXND010000773.1, read as the reverse complement.
CCCAGAGCTGTCTTTAGAAGCTCAGGTGACGGTGGTGGCGAGGTGTGCCTTCCTTCAGCTTCGGCTGATGCATCAGCTGCACCCCTTCCTGGAGTACGACTGCCTGGCAACAGTGACACATGCATTGGTCACTTCCTGATTAGACTTCTGTAACGCGCTGTACGTGGGGCTGCCCTTGAAGACGGTCTGGATACTTCAATTGGTACAAAATAGAGCTGCCAGGCTGCTGACGGGGACTGGGTGTTGTTCTCATATAACCCCAGTCCTCCGTCAGCTCCACTGGCTCCCCATTGAAGTCCGAGCCCAATTCAAGGTGTTGGTTATCATCTGCAAAGCCCTGAACGGCTTAGGCCCTGGTTACCTAAAGGCGCACCTACGTCCATATATGCCCTCCTGCCCCCTGAGATCGGTGGCTGAGGCCCTCCTCTGGGAGCCCTCCGTGAAGGACATTTGGAGGGTGAGTACCCAGAGGAGGGCTTTCTCTGTTGTGGTGCCCAACCTATGGAATGCGCTCCCCAGAGAGGTCTGCTTGGTGCCGTACTTATTTGTTTTTTGGCACCAGGCCAAGACCTTTTTATTTAAACGCTATTTTAATTGTTAATGGTTTATTTGACCAGGCTGGATCCTCTATTCTATTCTATTCTATTTTATCTTTTGTATTTATTTATGTATGAATTTTTTGTATTTTATATGTAATTTTAACGATTGTAAGCCGCCCTGAGGTTCATGCGATGGGGTGGCATATAAGTTGTTTAAATAAACAAACAAACAAATAAAGTTTTAGACACAATAGAGAAAATGGGGCTCTACCTCAGAAATGATGCACCTGTCTTACATATACTTTCTTGAACATTCTAAGCAAAAAAATGTATCATGTTCAGTCTGAACTCTGCTGTTTCATATTCTTGCAAGTTTAGTCTGTAACATTCAGGCAGAAACGTTATTCTTGCCTGTACTTCCAGAGTAGATTTCAGGGGGTGCAAGGAGGTGCAGGATGGTGTGAAGCAGTGTGAAGCTGTTTCTGTTCCATTAGAGGATGACCTGTGTTTGTTCTAACATGAGTGTTTGTTCTAACATGAGTTCACTTATGCTCAGTAAACTCATGACACAATGCTCAACCTCTGGGGCCTTCCTTTGAGTGCCAACTCTGAGGGAAATGTGGAAGGTGGCAACAAGGGGGAGGGCTGTCCCCCGATGGTCCATGTCTATGAAATAACCTCCCCACTATGGCCTGGCTGGCACTGAATCGCTCATCTTTTTGCCACCAGGTTAAGGTGGCCCTCTTTGAGGTTTTTAAAGACTTACTTGGCCACCCAAGGGCTTGAGTGCTTTGGAGAGTTTTAACTATTCAAACCCTTTAAACATTTTCTTCTGATTTTATGAAATTTTATTGTACTTTTATAATTTGTTTTAATCTGCTCTTTGCCATGCAGCACATTCCAATGAGTCTTTCCTGCTTCGTTCTAAATGAAGCAGTCCAAAGGCTTCAGTCTTTTCTCTTTGGCAGTAGATCTCAACTGCTTGATCATTCTCTTTCTATGTTATCTCCATGGAAATGCAGCAACTAGCTGTGCATTGCATTACAGCCACATGTATAAGGGTGCTGAAAGAGATTGTTGCATAAAGAGATTGTTGCATAAAGAATTTAGGTGCAATTCTATGCATGTTTTGACAGGGAAAAAAACCAGGGCTGGCTGGAGAAAGTTGGAAGTTGTAGGATGTTTCCTGCCTAAGCAGGGATGGAGTTGACCCTTAAATGGGTCAGTGTGTTAGGAGTGCATGTTGAATAGATGAAGATGGTTGTTATTATTTAAACTTTTTGAGGGCCTCCCTTCCTGTAAATCCTTTTGCTCACAAAAGAAGGAAAAAGTTCCTAAATCCAAAGCACTGCGTAAGTAGATGGTGTCCCTGAGGTGGGACATTTGCAGTGCTCAAATAGTGGCTCTTCCTGACACATGACAAACTTCTTTTTAAACTTTCTACATGCGCAGTTAATATGTGCTTTGTGAAATGGGACAGGAATCTGCAGTTCAGTGAAAAGTCACAGTATTCACTGGGCATCTCCAAAGTCTTTAGATCCCTGCTTCGGTTAGGATAAAGTATCAAAAGCAAGCCCTAAAAGTTGTCAGTGTGAAGTGCTTTTGCAAATTAATCTTCAGAATCACTCCCAGCCCTAAAATCTGAAGTGGGTGGTATTTCATTAGTAGACTCCAGGGTATAGTTCCAAATTATGTTTTGATTATTCTAGACAATTAATCTTCATCAGCTTTGTGTTTATTTAATGATTGCACAAATGAATAACCAAATAACTTACGTATGCTTTTGTATGCCCCTGGCATCTATTAGTAATACGTATCTGTCCACACTTTTTTGGTGGAAGGTTTCCTGCTAGTGCCTATTTTGCCCAGTGCAGAGTTGTGCGGAATGAATGGGAGGACTTTGCATTCTGCAGGTGCTGAGGTTGCAGAATCCATGCCTAGACCTTCTCCTGTTTGTTTGCTGTGATGGCAGCAGCGAAACCGAGGGGCAGACTTCCCCACTGCTACATGGAAGAGGCTTGCAAGGGTGGTTCTCTCTCTCAGTCTACAGATTTGCTGACAGTCCCACCTAGGAACCAGAAGATGGAAAACTTATACTATGCTACTTGTAGATGGTTACTCATTTTTTTAAGCGCTGTTTGAAGTGAAGGTTAGTTCTATTTGCCTTCAAGATTGTACAGTGATGGTAGAGAAAGTGAAGCTGTTTTGCACACTGCAGATATTTAGGAAGCAATAGGGGGGAATGATATAATTACAAATATAATGTACAATAATGTAAAATGTTCTACTTTTAGTATGCAAAACAGAATCAATTAAATGTAGTAATCCATTTTATGAAATGAATGCAATGCATGTTTAATATTCAGCCTATTGCTTTAGGCAGCAGTTTGACATTTTCATGAAATCTGATTAGTTTTCAGAATTATACTGAGAAATAACATTTCTGAAAGAAAGTGCCATTTAAAGGACGAAGCTCAGCAAAATTAGGGGATGTGTTTTGAAATTGTTTCTTATACCTCCTGAAAAGGAGATGAGGTATTTTTCCAGTCTGGTTTAGAGGACATGCATACAGAAATGCACTATTTTCGCTCATTTAACAGCTGTTGAAAATATGCAAAGAGATGGAAACTCCATGGCCAGGACTGTCCTGTATCTACTCTGGCTACACTTACAGGGTATGACAGTGTCAGCATTTCATCAAGGGCTTGTTCACCTGCACGTCTTGTAATGAGCCAGGCTGCTTCCAGGTGACAATCCCCTAGTGCTGCCAATCACAAACTGCTGTGCAGCTCCTCTGGTTTTTGCTCAGCCGTTTTTGTGGCAAGCAAAAAATGGGATGACATCCGGACCCCCGCCGTAAAATGCCACGAACAAAGCAGGCTGGTTGCATAATGACCGTGCGATTTGGAGGCACGCATTTGCTGTACTTTGTGACGATTCACATGGACCGAACTGGACTGTCTGCACGAGAGAGTAAATGCATAGCCATTAAACAGAGAAACGTTTCGAGTTAGGAGCTGGTCTCCTTTCATTTGTCTGACTGGAGGGAGTATTTGGAGATGAACCTGACAGCTAAACAAGAGGGGAAGGGCTGGTAGATAAAAGCACATTTCCCCCTTTGTTTCTTTACTTAATAAAAGGAGTTGAATTCCAGCTGTTGCTCCCATTCCTTCCTAGGATAGTGGAAAAGCAACAGCCTATTAGCAGAGTTCTTTTCCCAGTTAAGAGAGACAGGGAGAATTTGTCTTACTCTAGAAATATTCCAGGTGCTGGATCTGTGTTCATTTTATCTCAGTCAACATATCTTTGTGTCCGTGAACCAACAAGGGAATCTTAGAGTGGTTATTTGCAGAACATTTTGATAATGTGTATGAAATATATTTTACTATATTTCAGATTATTATTATCATTATTAAATTATTTGTTTTATTTAAAACATTTCTACCCCATCTTTACCTGAGACAGGTGTCTCACAATTATGGTTTGTGAGAGATTATGTTATATATAAGAAGTGTATTTTATATGTGTTGTATTTGATACTGATATCTGACTTTGATGAAGAAGGGATTTAAAATTTATGAAAGCATTTATTTCATGGTCTAAAATAAGGTTTGGGGGTTTTTTTCTTGAATAAATCAAAGCAAAAGGGCTAGCAAATTCTCTCATAAATTTTATATAGATGGAATTTATTTTAAATTCAGAATTTTATAGGCTATAGAGTAAGCAGGCAACAAAATGCTTTCTTCTGATAGTGTACTGTATACAATATCATATTACAGCTATCAAACCACTTCTGGACAGTTTCTACTACATTTTCCAACTATGATAGAATTTTTAAAAATTACTTTGTGTTTTGTGCTGTTTACCACTTACATTAAAGTTAATAAAAGTTATATTGGTATAGAGGGGGGAAGTCTAATTCAGTGCCTTGGAAATCTAGGTCATGCTTAAGGGGTTCTTCACTGGAATAGGAAAATCATTGCTTTTGACTGTCGCTGCATTGCAAGAGATTGGAGGTGAACAGTTCTTAGTTTATTGCTCATTTAGAAGCTGATGCAGAAATGCCCTTTAACCAAATGTCACCTCCTCCTTTTTCTTCCTCCTCTGAAGAACTTTGAAAAAAAGTTAAAATGCTGGCAGCTAGTTCTCAAACTCGTTTTCTCTTCGGCTTGCATGGCTCTTTTCTTCATTAATACAAGTGTTTAAAGTCCCTGAATAGAATGGCATATTGTAAAACAAACTGTAGAAATAGATTTAGCTGGAAAATAATATAAGAGAGAAATTCTGTTGTCTTTCTGATTGTGTGTATGTATGTTCAAAGATACATTTGATATCTGGACTTAGTTAATTCACAGCAGCAAGCCATACTTTGCCATTATGAGAATGATGTGGCACATACTTCAGACTCACACACTCCTTTCTTCTTGACCTTTTGGGTGTGTGTGAGGAGAGATCAAAAGCTGTCCTGAGCTGAGTGCGAGTCATCCTTGCGGCGGATTGAAACAAGCCGGAGTAGTTGGCTTGTTGGCTTTGGGAAGGAAGCAAGAATGCAGGAGCCAAAAGTTTGTGGTTCGCCATTGCATCCAAAATAGATCACTGATTAGATTATTGGTAATAGTAGTTTAGATTTGCAAGTACTTGCAGTTGGTAAAGAGGCACATATCTGTCGGAAATGAAAGGGGCAAATTTTTTGGTGCATGTTCCAAGGTCAAGTAGATTTGGACTCATCAGATGAGGAGGAGTCCAAGAATTCTCAGACATTGAAATGAAAGAAATGGAGAGGCTTACTTCAAGGGCACCCTCCCCAGCTCTTCCGGCAGATGTTGAGAATAGTCAGCATTTATAGCTGCAGGGAGGCGGTGTGGGAGGAGAATTCCTGCAGGCCAGCTGAGCTTGGAATAACTTTTAACTCCAGGATGCTACATCGGGTGAGATGGACCAGCCAACTAGAGGGACGATGGAAGGAGAAAGAGGCTTGCCTGCCTGCAAAAGGGCCTCAGGGACACTCAAAAGGAGGATGCTCCGAAGTAGTTGCTAGATTGTGAACCGCTCAGAGACTCTTTCTTTATTGGCTGTGATTTCACTGGAGAAGAAAGAGCTTTTGCTGAAGTGTGGCCTGTTGTGAGCAGCGGGAGAGCAGGAACTTGTGCTCAGTTCCCCCTTCCCTTGCAGTCTCCAGAGCGGGGTGTGCGGGGGGGGGGGCTTTAGAATGACATGGAAGGTGGGGGCTACAGCAGAAAAGGGGAATTTGCTTTTATTGTCTGTTCATGAAGTTCCTGTTGAGGCAAAGAGCCTTCCATGAGTAGAGGAACAAGACTGGATGAAATGTGACCATACAAACAGCCTTTAGTTAGAGTAACAGCATGTCAGAGAGAAAGAAAGTGGCCTTCCCAGGCTGGTATGGAACATTTGTATAAAATACACAACTATGTGCTGTTTTCTGATCAGAAACAGTCTGAAATGGTCACCGAGAAATGTGGGTGCCTTCAAGCCTCTCACACAACCTTGCTTCTTTATATAGGGGTAAAACAAGTAGTGGTTGGGGACTGGCGAGTTCATACCACAGGCAGGTACTTGTGCAATACCACCTCCATTAGGATACCTGACAAGGACCAACCTGAGACGAGTCAATACACCTCCTGATTCCAGCTCACCTTCCCTGACTCACATAGCACTGTGAGCGCTACATTCAAGGCAAATGAGTTCCCACAGCCTCCAGTTCAAAGAAGGTTGGGCTTAGGCCTCTTCAAATCGATGGGCCTTACTTAGCCACGAAGCTTACTGGGTGAGAAGCCAGTCACAGCCTCTGCTTTATTTTTTAGGAGAGAAAAGAAAGGAGAGCTATTATCTATCTGGCCTTGAGTCCTTTGGTGGAAGAGCAGGGTCCAGAAAGCTTGTAATTATACAATATTTCAGATGGATTTCAGAAAGACTTAGGTATTATTAATTTTCTCAGGCTGAAGCCATCGCTATTTTCTGTATGCAGTCTGCATGGACATCCCATGCACAACACGACAATTTATGTGTTACGATGAGGTCCCAAAGAGCTAGGTCAGGAAATGCTCACAGCTGGGCATGCCCAGTCGGATGTGTAAACTCCTTTTCTTTGAACAGTAGATCCTGTTGCTGTACCCATACCTGATCTTAGCATTCCTTTCATGTTCAAAATCTAGTTTGAAAAACAGCATGGTGGACTTGGAGAGCCATGAGCGATTTCAGTGTCAGAGCCTGAAAATGCTGGCAATTTGGGCAGCAAACCACAGTAGCACACAGAACGGGTCAGGTTTAGCGTGTTCTGAAGCTAAATTTTGCCGTTTTAGTGCTATGTAGTGCTAAAATCAGAGCAAAGAAAAATACTCTGATTTTATTTGCATAGTTGTGCTGCTGCACTGATTTAGCATATGCACAGGGGCCCTGTGCAGCCCACAAACTGCACAATGCCCATCCTGGGCCAGTAGTTTTGGAAAATGGCTCCCCAAAAGCCCTTTGGGCATGCAAAGCTCATTGATGTGGCCCCTTTGGATCCTACCTCATAATAGGCTAGGCTGTACTTTTCTGATAATAGAGCAATGTGAGCTGCTTTATAACTATAGCAATACTCCATTATAGTTTGGCTCCAGGACTAGCCAAAGTTATTTTTTTAAATCCTGTGGTGTGACTCATGGAATGCTATTGAGGGAGACATTCGGGTTTTGCATCTCTGCAACCTCTGAGATGAGTCTGCAGTTCCTCTGCACACATTTAATGAGGAATACTGTGGATATCATCTATCTCCATGGAGATCCTTCATGTATGCTAGTTATTTAAAATTGCAGTTATTTTAAATCAAAAGCAGCATACATCTTTTCTTATGCTAGTCCAGATTTTAGGCTATGAACTTGGAAAAAAGCATCATTGAATATAGTGTAGTAACAAATGTATAGCAAAGTACAAACCAAAGGGAACTATTGCCTACCCGGCTCCTTGAAGAACCCCTATTTATTTTTTATTACATTTATTTCCTGCCTTTTTCCTCTAAGAAACTCAAGACAGCTTACCCAATCTTCCTTCTCTTTATTTGATCCCCCAGTAACCCTGCGAGGTGAATCAGGCTCATATTCAAACGTTGTAATGGGGATGGGCTCAGGATCCACATATCTGATGCAGTGGGATATAATTTACCAACATTTATGTTACAATTAATGTGTTATTCCTGAATGTTGTTTGTGCTATGGTAGAGAAGCACAGCGACCCTCTGGCGATTGTTACATTTCTAAATTTAAGTTAAGTTAAGAATATAGAGCGTTCACATGTTTGTGCATTCAGGAGCCAGGAGCTACAACAAAACATTTGCAGAAGTTCAAAGAATAGTTCTGTTTTGATCTGCACATTGGTCCAGGACCTTTGGATCAGATCAATTTGCATGAGAATTTGCAAATTCCGCAGAGTGTCTGTCATCCACCGGTGGGTGATCGATGCAACTGTGTTCACAGCACAACATCCACACTTGCTCTGGTGGCAGGTGCTTGCAGCCTCCAAAGTCAGCCCCTGCACAGGTGGCTGGTTTTGGCTGTCTAGATTTAGGGTTGGAAATGGGGAGGGAATAAGGCTAGGCCAGCAACTGGAACTGGCACAACTCGGTGGCCCAGTCTTGTCCACTCCCTGCAATCTGGCACACTCCACTTTTCTCCCCGAGGCCCCGTTGTGACCCGGGAAGGGGAGCGGCTGGCATTGTTCTTCCGGAGCCAGCCAAGAAGAGTCAACACAGAGCTTGGCCTTAAAAGTCCAAGTGCTGAGATCAGAGGACCTCAGTGCTGAGACTCCAAAAATTCCCGTTTGCTTTTGCAAAGCCTGTGCTTGAAATAAGAGAATAAGCAGAATTGTGCAGTACATAAACAAGACATCAAACGACAGAGACCACATTTTAAACTTTCCCTTCTCTTTCCATAGTACTTATACATGAATAATACTGCATGGCATAGAGCCAAGCAAAAAAAGACACAACTGATGTATACAATGTTAAAGTAATACATCAACATTTATGCTAGGTCAGCTACGCTTTCTATTTCTTTTCTACTTTTTCTCATAGAACACACTTCTGTATATGAACCCTAAATATAATTTCTCTGAGATGATTGTCCTTTGATATATAAAAAGTGACAAAGTCTGTATCTATTTCAGTTCCTGCGGAATATTTATAGTACAAAATAAGGTATCTTTGAGGGGGAAATATGAAATCTAAATTTATTTCAGCCACCTTAATCCTGAGAATAATAAACTTGCAGATGTTGAACATCAGTGAATCAAATTATATATTCCAGTTATCTGATTATTTGGGAATTTGCATAGAAATAAGAAATTACACAGAAATCAAAAGAAGATATTCATTGGCTCTTTGGACTATGCTGATAAGGGCAGTTGTAGCAACTGACTTAAGGAAAAAACAAGGCAAGCCTTTGTTTTATCCCATTTCTAAAGATAATTCATCCTTTGGACAAACTCTTCCTGCTGATTATGCCTCTGTCCCTTAATATGCCAGAATAATTTCAGAAGCATTAATGTCACTTCAGTGCTTGCATCCTGGTTGCACTTGTTGATGACTGTGAATGTATTTCCAATATCCTGCGGAGGAAGGCAAAATTATTACAATGGAGTAAGCCCTGGAGAAGAGCCTGATGCTGGGAACAATAGATGGCAAAAGAAGGAGGGGGAGGCAGAGGATGAGGTGGCTGGATGGAGTCACTGAGGCAGTTGGTGTGAGCTTGAGTGGACTCCGGGGGATGGTGGAGGACAGGAAGGCCTGGAGGAATGTTGTCCATGGAGCCGCGATGGGTCGGACACGACTTCGCGACTAACAACAACAACAAGCCCTAATCAGAACACTTGCCTGTGATATAGCCAGGCTTCACTTAGGGCACAATTCCTGTGACCTGCCAGTGGTGCTGTGCTTGCGGGGGACAGGAATGCTTGAAGTCCCAGATCGGGTCATTCCAGCCTCCTCCTCTCTCTGGTCCTGGTTCTTTGTTCAGATGGCAGAAAATGACCAGGAATGCTCATTCAGGCTTCAAGGCGAGAGGCTCATGTGCATTGAGGGTGGGGATGATATGACTGTAACCTCCAATAATTCATTGAAAGTCTTAAAAGGATTGGTGGGTTGGGTTGGTTTTTATACTGCCCAGAAGCCAAGGCTCTTGATGAGAGTACAGAATACAGCATGTAAAGTCTTATTGAATATCTGTGAAAATGGCCCATAAGATATGCTAGGAAACATATATATTGTTCAAATTATTGCCTAGATATCTACTGCTCAGTTAAATTAAGATTTTCAGATGAGCAGTCTGCTTGCACGAGTGGAGATATACAGAGCTATCAAATGAACATCAGCAGGGAGGTAACCTCCAATATCTAATCCTCTCCCCAGATCAGATTACACTTTATAAATCAGATAAATTCATGCAAAAGGGATCCAATATTGATTAGCCGGGCATCCCCCGCCCCCGCTAACTTTTTTCAGCTTCATTATATCATAGCTGAAAGAATGAATCCGTGTACGTAAAGCCATCACTCTTGAAGGGCAGACTGTAGTTCATTGGATAGTATAATATCCTGTACAGTTAGAGGATCCCTTTTCACATCCCAGCTAATACGTCTTCCAGAAGTGTTTTCCCTTCCTCCCTTTCTCCAAGGCTACAGGGACAATTGCTTGCATTTATTATTATTAATATTTTATTATTACCTTATTAGTCTTTCCTTCTGCTCCTAACCTGGCCTGACATGTAAAACCCAAGCTATCGGGGGCCAGGAGCCAGCCTCCTGGCTCTTGTAAGTATGAAGTGGCATATACCCAGATGGTGGCTTCGAAAGCAGTGATGTGCTTGTCCCCCTTCCTGGCTGACCAAGGCTCCCAAGTGTGTCGGGAGCAGGAGTCCATGCAGGGAGAGAAGACAAGGCAAGTGTCTTTGGAGTCTAGGCTTAGAAACAAACTCCCAGGCTGTCCCAGAGCCGTAGGCTCATTGCCCGGCATATCAGTGCAGACTGGCATTTAGAAACCGCTTCCCTAGAAGCTTGAAGTGACCTACATGCTCTTTAGAATTGCCTCTGTGTAAAATTCTCCATACAGCAGCAGTTTCATTAAGAACAAGATTAATTTGATTAACAAAGTCGTCTTCCAGCCACTGATCCACTGACCTGTTCTAGATGACAGGGTATTAGGAACTCTTGGCTCTTTTTCCAGTTCAAAGACCACATCTATCTCCTACAGTTAGTTTTAGGGGGCTAACATTAAATTTCTATCTAAATGATGATAATATTAGCACTGAACAATCTGTAAAAGGTCATACGGGTATCTCGCTGCCCCAATTTAGACAGATGTTCTTGCCCCAATCTGGTTTGGGAACCTCCTTTAGAAGATCCCATATGCTATTTCACAAGTAGCATTACCCAAGCCCTGTACTTTTAGTGGCATTTAATATGTTTCTGTGCTACAGCTACAGTATATTGGGGACAGCGGTGAGTATTCCTAATGCCACGTTAAACTAGACAGACATTTCTTTGCTTTTCATAATTAGACATGTCCCACCTTTCCTCTAACTAAAATTTCCTAAGAAGCCTGATGCTTGGAGGTGACAAGATAAGAGCAGTTTTAAAGCTGCTTGCTTCTTCACTTCATTTTGCTGTAATGAAGTTGAGAAGGTCCATGTCCTGGAAAGCCAAGGTTAGTCCTACAGGCATGATTCATGCAGTAGGATTTGGACAATTCCTAATATAGCTTGATGTTATAGCCATGAGATAGGGCAGAGATAGCCCTGTGACTGGGGTAGTTTGGTCATGGCAGTTTGTTCTCTGTTGACATCTTTATTATTTATCTCATTTTTAAAAGCTGTTCAACATTTTTATTTAAAATATTTGGATGCTGCTGCTGTAGTGCACATGGGAATGCCCTTGAAGACTGCTCAGAAGCTGAAACTTGTTCTAAATATGGCAGCCAAGATCTGAACTGAGGTGATTGTTGGAAAAGTCTCTCATCGGTTTTGCAAGATCTACACAAGTTATTGGTTCATTTCCATGCTCAGTTCTTTGTTTATGGATTAATACTTGTAACAATCTCCTACCAAATCAATTTGCTCAAATATACTGATAATCCACTGAGATCTTTTGCTGTTTGGGAACATCAGCAGAGGTTCCTGTGGAAAGTGCAGGACATTTTAAGCATCTCAGTTACACTTTAGTTACTGTTCAGAGCATCAGCATCTCTTAAATTCTCTGATACAAAGTCCATCCTTGCATGAGGATTTATGGTTCCACCCACCGATGAACTGATCCTAAAAAGGATCTTGGACTGTGCAGAAATGGACAGATTGACTTTGTCATTGAAGGAGAAAGAAGATTCTGATTTCTATCAAACTTGGGACTCTTTTTATTATTGGCTAGAGAAACAGGACTTTGTATAGATTTAAGTATGTTTCTAAGTTATCATAAATGGAAAAAATGTGGGGGCTGACCCAGCAGGTCCGATGTTTCTGATGATTGATATTGTTTTTAGTTTTTCTTTGTTTTAGGGTTATTTTGAATAAAACTTATTATTAAAAAAAAAAAGGATTTATGGTTCCCAAACAGTGGCAACTGTTTAAGAACGTTTAAGAAGTATCCATTTTACTCCCTTTCAGTTGTTACATAAAGACATTTTATTCACTCAGCCATTTTAACAAGCTAAAAATGGGGGGGGGAGATTAAAATTAAATTAAATTAAAAATGAAATTTAATAAATAGTTACAATTAAGGATTTAAAAGGATTTTTACTGTTATACTGCTAAATTATATTGTTTTATATTATTTATTTATGATTGTGAGCCACCCCAAGGCTTCAGCAAATGGGGCAGCATAGAAGTCCTATAAAAAACAAATAAATAAATTACATTTTATTTTAAACAGAGAAAATCAAATTTTCATACTGTTGTTTAATTGACTGTGTTGTATTGATTTTGCCTGTTTTGTTTGTTTCAAATGTGTGTTATAAACCATGATTAAAGGGAGCATATAAATGTTGCAATTGAAATAACATTGCTTGGATCACTGAGACCAGCAGGTTTTTCTTTAGGTTTATGTCTCAGGGAACATGCAAATATGTTGCTAGTTGGTAATTAGCTGCTGCACATTTGTAGGAGGAAGTCATTCCCCCAGTGTGCAGTTTTACTCGTATTTATTTACTTATTAGATTTATTTATTTATTTAGGACATTTTTATGCCGCCCCATTCGGAAAAAGCCTTGGGGAGGCTTACAAAACAAATAAATAATCCTACAACTAACCTTAAAAATCCGGAGACATATCGGCACAGATATAAAAACCAATAAATACAATCAACAATTAACAATTAAAATAACGTCTTGGCCTGGCGCCAAGGTCTTGGCCTGGCGCCGAAAAACGAATAACGATGGCGCCAGGCGGACCTCTCTGGGGAGCACGTTCCATAGGTGGGGCACCACCGTAGAGAAAGCCCTCCTCCGGGTGCATAGCCTCCTTATTTCCCTAACGGAGGGCTCCCGGAGGAGGGCCTCTGCCACCAATCTCAAGGGGCGGGAGGGCATATATTTATATCCTACCTTTTTCTTTTTTAAAGGACTCAAGGGAGCTTGTATCATTCTCTCTCTGCTGCTCTCAGTCTTATCCCTGCAACGACAACCCTGTGAGGTAGGTTGGGCTGAGAGCCTGTGACTGGCCCAAACTCACCCAGCGAACTCCATGCCTGAGTGGGGACTAGAACCCGGATCGCCTGAGTCCCAGACCTGCGCTCTTAACCACTGCGCCACAGTGGCTCTCCTGTGCCCCGGCAGTCCAGAGTTTAAGATCAGGCACTGCCCTTATTGAGGATTATGGATGATGCCACAGAGAATAACAAGGCTTAAAATCAAAGGTTAGTGGCACGTAATAACTACAGGATAGAAATAGTTTTGAAGGAGCTTATAGGGGTGGTTTTTGTTATAGAGCTCACTTTTTAATCATAAGTGCATATTAAATGGTGCAGCTTAATGAAAGGAGGAGAAGGGTGCAAAGGAAGGGCTTATAATCAGAGAGTTTAAGAGCAGTTGATGATCTGAGTAGTGGCTTGATGAATTTTATAATGACGACTTTAATAGCAATGCCCTGCACAGTCTTCACTTCGCCTCCTGCCTTTCTCAGCCTTGACTTCACACACAAACGGGTGTCATTCGGAGATAATATTCCTTTCTTAAGATTAACTAAACAAGGTGCGGCTCATGCAAGGAAAAGAACTTTCTGGATATAATGTAGTAGCTTCACATATTAGGGAAGAAATTGTTGAGGTAGAAGAGATTCAGTGCTCAAGGGCGGAAAGGCTGGTATAGGAAGTCAAAGGACTACAAGCTGGAGTATGGAATCCCCTGTAACAGAATGAATGTAGTCGAAGGGGAAAAGGTCAGTCCTCTCGCATGTCACTCTGTGTTGCTTCCCTGCACTGCTACTCCGACCGCTTTTAGTATGATGCACATTCTTCTTCAACTTGAACTGGATGCTTCTCATCCCCACAAAACCGTACCATGAACACAGGAGTCCATTTGGGTACCAGCATCACAGCTGAGAGCTTTCTGAAAGTGCAATCCCAAAATAAAGTTTCAACTCATGCCATGGCTCATCTAAAAAAGTCAGCACTGAGCCCAAGCGATGTGAAGGGACCAAATTCTGAGCCAGGTGCTTAAAAAAAGAGAAACCAAAAATAAAGCTACTGTTCCATGGCAATATTTCTTTTCTGAAACTAAGCAGAGAAGGACAGGTGTTTCAAGAGTAGGGTTAGCTCCAGGACAAGGAGGATAATCAGACCAAGTTATTAGTGCTTCCCCATATTTTCAGAATCTAATCTGTCGGCCCATCCTCCCCTCCAGCATCATGTTTGCAGAGTTGCTGTTACAGGGCAGAAGTCTCCATGCAAATGAGAAGGGAAGCTGTCCCTTGGGCAACACTGAGATGAGTTCTGTCTTTGGTGCAGCCATTCCTGGCGGAGCCAAAGCTGCTGAAACTGTGCCCTTCAGGTGCCATGCCATGGCTGCTGAAACAGATAGGGAATGTCGGCTCCTACAAGAATAGCAAGCGGTCAAGTGCCAAGGTGCTCCTGATAACGTGCAGATGGAAGCACTCCATGAAGGAGGCAGTCTGGCCGTCCGTACACAAAAGCAGAGGAATACGACAATCCTCGACTAGAACAACTTCTGGGATGTTGTCATCAAACTACCACTCACACTGAAGCTGCACTAACTAGGGCTTGAGTATAGGTGGAACAAGAGTGTCAGGAAATCCACAGTGTACAAAACCTTGTGTGGGATGATCTGTCTTTGACTGAACTGTGCTTTGATAGCACCACTGAAGCTCTGGATGAGAGAGAGAGTGAGCGAGAGAGATGAGCCGAGGTTTTTGAGAGCTTGCTTTCCCAGGACTTGCGATGCTTCTGAATTTTAGTGCCAGAGAGCTGTGGGTTGGAATACAACCACTAAAATTGTTCCTACAGTGTGCTTGTTCAGGCTGTGGTCAGACACCTAGGAAGTGCGTCTGCAAGAAGCCGTGCACCCGATGCTGCTGCATTACTGGGGAGGAGAGCAGAGGGCAGGGGAGGTTGGTTTGAAGTCTTGTAGAGGGAAGGTATGGACAGGGGAGGCGTTTCTGAGTAAAATCAGGCTAAACCTTCCCTACAGACATCGGGCTTGAAGGGAAGGCTTGTCCCCATGGATCTGGTGCCAGCAGGTTGGTTCTCATAGGCTTTCCAATACTCCTTGCTATCTGAATATTTACTTGCATGGGCTGCTAGCAGCTTTTATGAATATTGTACAGGTTGCAACTGCCAGTCTGGCACGTGGTTGCTCTGTTTGTGATAGCAGGATGGAGGCGTTCAACGCAGAAATCGGGGCTCCTGGTGGGCCTGGGAAGAGGAGAACAAGGGGGCAGTTCGCTAGGCTTGAGGGGTGTTGACTGCCTCCGAAGTTCACCCTGCCCGGTTTGTGCAGCCAGCAGTGACACACCAACAGGTGGCAGGCTGAAGCTAGCTCCCCATAGCCCCACACACAGGTGCTTGGGATGCCAGGTGTGCACTGGAATTTTCCAAAGAAGCTTCTGCTACTTTCGCTGGCTGGCATTTTTCAACAAACCACGGTTCACACAAAACCTAGCAATAATTCAAATTCCAGATTAGTGTTAACATTTGAATGCAGACATTTTCTAGCTTCAGTGATCTAACTAAGCTCAGAGGATTGACCTAAATCATGGCCTTGTTATATAAACATAATATGCTTGATAAAGAGAAGGGCAAAGAAGGATTTCATACTAACCACAGCTCAAACATGGGATCAACTAATCAAAAACTCACACTGGGCGAGAGCCACTGTGGTGTGGGGGTTAGGTTGTTGGACTGGGCCCCTGGAGAACCCGTTCTAAGTGCCCCATCACTTGTGAAGGACACTGAACTCATTCTCAGCCTAGCCTACATCACAGGGTTGTTAGGAGGATAATGAGAGGGTAAAGATCATGGAAGCCCCTTTGGGTTCCTTGCAAAAGCGGGGAAAAAGATGGAGTGTAAATATAATACTATTACTATTTAAACAAGAGAGTTTCTGCCACTGAGAAAGTGCTTCCTTGAGCCCTCAGAGGTGTGGTTATGATCTTCCAGTTTGGAGTACAGTAAATTAGTTTATATTTGAAGACGTGTACTATTGTGCAGCTAGCTTCTGCCCACTGTGCCTCTGGGAACGTGCCTAGATAAAAAACAATATATTTGGTGTGCCCAAATAGCAGGGCGGCCTACCTGAGATGCAGTTCTACTCCTAGTGGTAAAACTCTGCCATATTAATGTTTACATGCTGCTGCTGTTCTTATTTTACAGCACTGAGATGGGGAAGCAGAAGCAAAATATTGATCTTCCCAGCCCTCCCCGCTGCCTCCTTGGTTCTCTTTTGCTTTTGAGGATGATAGTTCATCTGAAAGTCTTCAAGCTTACATTATATTATAATGCAACAGATTTGGGATTAAGCAAAGCAAACATTGCCCCCAATTGCCTTAATTGCCTTGAAGTTGTGCAGATTCAAATATCCTTCAATAACAAGCCTTTTCTTAATCCTATTTCTGCTGGAAGTATCCTTAGAATGAGCTTGCATTAACTTCTCAGAATGTGTTAATTTAATTAGGAAGCAAAGGTAAAAATACTTGGTGCTGCTGTGAAGTGATAAATGTTAAAGGCCTGGATGAAGCAAAAACTACTCATTGTGTTTCACGTGAGCATTGCTGTCTGCGTCAAGAGGTGCAAAATGTTTGCTGATTTATTTATTTATTTATTTATTTAAAACATTTCTATGCTGCCCCCATCGCAACAAAGCCTCGGGGCAGCTCACAACATAATTAAAACATAAATAACAAATTAATACAATTAAAAATTTAAAAACCCAGTAACATCTCAGCTTAAAAATTTAAAAACCTATAAATGCATAATAAATTAACAATTAAAATAAGTTTTAAATAAAAAGGTCTTCCCCTGGCACCGAAAAGCAAATAATGATGGCGCCAGGCGGACCTCTCTGGGGAGCGCATTCCATAGGTGGGGCGCCACCACAGAGAAAGCCCTCCTCCAGGTACTCACCCTCCTAATATCCTTCATGGAGGGCTCCCGGAGGAGGGCCTCTGCTGCCAATCTCAAGGGGCGCGAGGGCATATATGGACGCAAGCGTTCCTTTAGATATGTGCTTGGCCCTCTCTTGCTCTTGCTTTTAGTTGGTTTTGTTTCCTCACATTGACACTGTCACAGCCAGCCCAGATACGTTACATTGCATTGTGATATTGTCCTATTTACAGCCAAATGGCAATGGCTTGGGACCTCGGGGCTAATTGATCCAGAAAATCCTTTCGTTTGGCTTTATTGGCCTTCACTGAGATTGGCAGCCACAGAACCAGCTGCCTTAGACTGCTGGTCAGCCTTAGACCAAAGTGAGGCCATTGGCCCCTCTAGCTTAACGCTGTCTGCGCTGATCGCTAGTGGTTCTCCAAGGCTCCAGATGTGGGTGTTTCTCAGCCCCTGCCAGAGATGCTGCAGATTGAATGTGGTGCGTTCTGCAGGCAAAGCTTGGGCTCAACCATTGTGGTATAGCCCTTCCCAAAGTATAAATGTCTATGTAGCCATTTGACTGCTTGTGGTATAATCATGATTGAATGGGACCACCCACATGGCTAATCCAGGAAGAAGAAAGGAGTAGGCTAAAAAGGGGGGTTAGAGCAACAATGAAACAACAACCCATGTGGAACTACTGTTTACAAAAACGTGTTGTCTGCCCTTTATGGTTCTAATGAAAATGGTATGCTTACTATGCATTTTGAAGATTCTAGATGCATTTCTGAATTTTGATCTCTAACCTAATTCAGGAGTATGGATATAAAGAGCTGGTATACAATAAGAATTGATTACTGCCACTCTTTCATAATATTCCTGTCAAATAAGTTTTTGTAAGACAAATTCCTCCCCCCCACATAAAGAAAAAATATATGTTCCTTAATTAAATATAGTAATATATGGAATGCTGAAGATGATTATATTGTTATTATCGAGTCAGTTACTATTACTCTATTATGATGGCTCAAAGTTTCATGTTTGGTTTTCCTGAGTAATTCAGTGTCATTGCTTTTTTGATAACTGGATCTCTGTGTCCAATAACGGCGGCAGATATTTTGTTCATCTTGCAGTTAACTTGAAGTCCATCAGGAGTTCCCAAAACCATGGCTGAGTGTGCATTTCATTCTGGCAATTTATGTTTGGGCCCAGAGTCCAGCTGGAGGGAAACAGGGCCCTCTTTTTTCCATGCCTGGGAGCACCATTTTCCATACTAAGTAGCCAAAGCTTGCAGGCCAGCCTCTGCTGCTGCATTGTGCCATTTATCCTATCCACAGTCCTCTGATAAATGGACCAAGTGGAGTGTTCTTCCTTACACCCTGATTCTTTGCATGTTGCCCATCGTCATCTTTCCCCAATTCAAACTTAGCATCCTCACTCTCGAAGAGTTTTGCTTCCTCTTCCAACTTCTTCTCTCCCTGAGATGCCGTGTGGCAGTGGCCGAGGTGTTTCTCCTTTGGCAAGCTCCTGCCCATGCTAACGGCACCAACCTCTACAATGCCAAGTGCAGAGTGGGGTGGAAGGAGTGGGTTTTGGATGCTGCTGCTGAAGGAATTGCTTAGAGGAAGGTTTTGGGAGACAAGAAGTTTTCTTGAATGAACTCGTTGTTTGGATGGAAGGTAGGAGTTGGTTCTTTGTTGTGGCCTCTGTGCATCACACATATGGGTGCTGCTCCTGCGCAGCGCCTTGGCCGGAAGACTACAAAGCTAACGGTTTTTGGCAGGAAAGCTCTGCTCCCCTCCCCCCATGTAGTATAAATGGAGCGGAGCGTCCGCCATTTTATTCAGTCTTGAAGACCGCCGTTCGCCTTTTCCTGGCAAATAGAGAGCTGCTATTGGAACAACTGATGAGAAGAGTACAGAAGGCATTGAACTGAGTTTGAGGAAAGCAAGACTGTTCACTCTATTAACTCTTAATTCTGTGAAGTACAGAAATGAGGGCCATGTTTAATCTCTAAAAGGAAAGGTGCAAGGAAGTGGTGGAAGTTACGTAATTTGCCCCGAAATCTCTGCTTTCTCTGTGTAGAGATACACCAAGTTTCAGTTACTCACTGGTTTGGGAAAGATGCTCTGAGCAAGACCAAAGCACTTTGAATGTATTCTGCATGGATATTCTGGGATGTCCAAACTCATCTGAACTCAGACAACCTGATACCAGAGTGTAGGACATGGAATAATCAGGTCAAGTTGCAACAACCCAGGTTCAGTCTAGATATCAGGAAAAGTTTCCTCTCGGTCAGAGCAATACAACAGTGGGACCAGCTGCCTAGAGAGGTGGTGGGCTTTCCCACACTAGAGACATTCAGAAAGAAGCTGGACAGCCGTCTGAGTGGGATGGTGAATGTGGTGTCCTGCAACAGCAGGGGGCTGGACCTGATGGCCTTCTTGGCCCCTTCCAACTCTACTATTCTATGATTCCATGAACCTCTTGCTGAGCAGGAGTGGGCCAAGTTGCGTTTTTAACTATGGACTTCCTTCTCTAAGACAGATTATGGTTTGCACTTTATTAAAGGCTAAGGAAATCAGTGCAAATCATGCTATTTGCACAGAGGGAAACTACATAGTTCTTTGCTTTCAATTAGTGCAAATACTGTGATTTGCACAAATTTTAATTCTTTTAAAATGTGCAAACTGTGGCCCTTCTCCCAGAGGAAAATGCACAAGTGGCTGAACTTGCAGAACAGTGTTTCTGCCCCAGTGCAGGGCTAACAAACCAATATTTGAGGAGATGAATTCTGAAACATTGTCAGATTTCTGCCCCCACCTCACCTTTCCGCATCTCAGCTTTCCCACTAACCTTCACCTGAGAAGCAAAGCAGAAGTTCTAACTTGCGACCAGCTAGAAACAGCACAACCTAACCGACTTATTGCCACTTTCGTCCGGTGCTGAGGTCAAACACAAAAGAACAACCTGAGTCTGCAAAGTCATGAGAGGAAGGAACTGACAAAACACTTTGCCAGAACTCCAGGCAATTACTATATTGCAGCTCTCACACATGGTAGAAAGCAGAGTAGCTGTGGTCCTAAGCAAACTTTCTTGAAACCATTTTTCAGAAATAAGTGTCTGAGGTGGATGCTGGTGGATAAGCATGAACGTGTGTAAGTTTTTCCATGTAGGATTAAATTAGGTTCTATAATTCTTAGCAATTTTTATTTAAAATAACAGCATGGCACCTTGAGTATTCACCATGACAGCCTGACACTGCTTCAGAAAGACACCCACAGAGAAACACACACAAATGAAGACTCAGGAGCAACCCCCGTTTGTATAAGTGTAGAGCACTAAGTGATATCATTACTTTACCTTATCATGGAGGCCCTTGTGTTTTCACTCTCAATTTCCCTGTATTTCAGCATCGTCACCGGCGCAGCCAACTATGCAAAATAAGCTTGAATGTCTGCAGCAAAATACACCTCCGTGCCCTTTACTCACTGGAGCATCACACGTAGGAAGCTGCCCTTGCACAGAGACAGACCACTGGGCAATGTGATTCAGTACTGCCAAAACAATAACCATGCTGGCTGGGGATGATGGGAGGTGTACATCTGGATGGAACAGCACTGCAAAAGTCTGGTCTGTACAGATGGGCAGGCGCTCAGCAGCTTCAGGTAGGAGAGTTTCCCAATTCAAGGCAGAGGTGGTGAAAGCTGAACATGGGAGCATCAGTGTTTCCTTAGCTGATGTGCGGATCAGCTGGCCACAGGACGTTGAACTTTTCCCGATGCTTGCAGCACTATTCTTGGCCAGTTAAACATATCAGAAAAAACTTCTAACTCTGTAGTTTTAGTGGTTTTTCTCCTTTAAGAAATGGAATAGCGGGGAAATAATAAGATCATGATTAACTAGCTTTCAACAAATGTTAATGTTAGGGAAGATAACTGTGGAGTAGAGGTGACTGAGGGACTGCAGGTGGTGCAGGGGTTTAAACCGCTGTGCTGCTGGGCTGGTTGATTGAAAGGTCGCCAGTTCGAATCTGCACATGGGGTGAGCTCCCATGCGCCGTCCCAGCTCCTGCCAACCTTGCAGTTCGAAAGCATGCAAATGCAAGTAGATAAAAAGGTGCCACTTCGGTGGGCAGGTAACAGCGTTCTGTGCACTTCGGTGTTTAGTCATGCCGGCCACATGACCACGGAGACTGTCTGGACAAACGCTGGCTCCCTCGGCCAGGAAACGGAGATGAGCACCGCCCCCTAGAGTCAGGCATGACTGGACGTAACGTCAAGGGGAAACCTTTACCTTTACCTTTTAGAGGTGACTGAAGTACCACTTTTGAAGCTCAGTGAAGGTCTTCTTCTCCCACCCCGACACTTGTTTTACTTCATTCTTGCTCGCAAATAGAGATTTTTCCCCCTTTTATTTTAAAGTGGGAAAAGTTCATTTTCAAACAGGAAAATAAGCACTTTTCTCCACTTGCATCTGTATTTGTACTTCTCCCCCATTGATAAAGCATGAAAATGCAACCTTTTGGAGTAAGTGCCTTTGAAAGAGTGCATTTTCTAAAAAGATGGATTTTGCAAATGTGATTGCAAGCTTGAGAATTCTGGGGAGGGGGTTGCAGCAACTCCATGTTTGCATTCACATTTGGGGTTCTGAGCAGACTCATTTGGCTCATATTTGAACAGGAATGAAATTCTTGTTGATTCTGCCATCTGTAAAAGTGCGCAATGCAGGTTACCAGCTTACTTCCTCATGTGTTTACTGACAGTCTTCCAGGCTTCTCTCTCTCTTTCTTTCTCTCTCTCTCTCAACTGATTAGATGTATAGACTGTCTTTTTGCTTACAAAGAACTTGAAACAGCTTACATAATTCTCTTCTGCCTCCTCCTCCTCCTCTTCCTCTCAGTCTTGTCCCGACAACAACCACCCTGTGAGGTAGGTTGGGCTGATAGTCTGAGCCTGGCCCAAGGTCACCAGTTGGCTCTGTGGCTGAGCAGGGACTAGAACCCAGATCGTCCAAGTCCTAGTCCCTGCTCTTGACCACTACACCTCACTGGCTCCTCGATTGTCTTTTTGCTGATGTTTTCCAAGATCAGAAACTGTTCTAGCAGCAGAATGGAAAGCCAGAAATCTAGTCCCCCTCCCCTTTGCAGCCAGCTTGGAAAAATCATATAGAAAAGTGGAAAAGTGACCTCAGAGGGAGGAAAGAAGGTGTTCTGATGGAAGGAGAAGGGACCAAAGAGGCCTGGATATGATATGAGCCTTTTCCAGCTTCCTTCCCTCCACTCTGAAATATCCTTACTAAACAGGCTGAAAAAGCCCATCTAGCAAAATCTGCAGTGCAGAAGGACAGGGAGCTGAAGATGGCTTTGGATGGTCAGACATCTCTGACTTCTGGTGGAGATGTGGCCCAGCCTCCCCACAGAACAGCATGCCCAGCCCCACAGTCCAGGTTTGGAACATGGGATAAGTGGGGTAGAAAGGGGAGAGTGGTTGACACGTGGCACTGAACTTCCAAGGCTGGCAAGCAATGTTGGTCAGCCTGCAACCCACCCTGAACTTAGTGGGAGGCACTCTAAAATGGGGGGCACGGGGTGAATTCCTAGTACGAGGCCAGTCAAGTGAGCTGATTATGTAATGCCAGGCATGCCGTCCATTCGACCCACAAGAAGCCTGAATTGCCCTGAGGGTGAAGTCAAAACCCCGACAGGACAGAGAGAGAAGCTGCCCCTTCAGTTTGGAATCAATCCTTTACATGGGTAGAAGCTTCTCCCATAGAATGGAGGGCTTGCTACTTTGATATAGGCTACTTGTTACCAACTCCCATAGAAAACACTGCAACAAATTTTGTTAAAGACTGTATTTTATGAGCCTCTCATCATGATCTGCTGGAAGGGAAAAAGAGGTACTGTGCTCTTGATTTCTAATCTGCAAGAATGCATTCAATTGGATTGTTCTCGAAATTGATAAAAATTATATAAAGTTGACATAAACATTCATCCACTCAAAGGGGTAATCTAGAAATATTTCTGTGCCCTTCTAATGTATCAAAAGTTTCTCCTAAATTTTGAATTCTCATCTAATTTTAAACATATGGAAAAAGAACTTGATGGTATTGTGACTGGATCAACCTGTTTCTAATCTCACCTTAGATTTTGAGGACAGCTCCCATATGGCAGAATCTCTATTTTTCTGAGTTTAAAATGCTTTTAGAATTGCCATCCTGAATTTCTGTGAGTCACCAGAGATGCTGATGATGAGTAAGAATGATCATGCTCTCAAACTAGTGTTCAGGGTGATGAGAAAGCAGAGTGGGAGACTCCCTCTCCCATGACACTCGAACCCGGGGGCATCCTGTGAAGCTATTTGATGGGAGGTTTAGGACAGATCAAAGGAAGCCTCTCTTCACATAGTATGTAGTTAAACTATGGAATTCACTGGCCCAGCAATGATGGTGGCCACCAATCTGGATGGCTTTAAAAGGGGGTTGGACAGTTGCATGAAGGAGGAGCCTATCCATGGCTGCTAACCTTGCTGGCTGTGTGCCACCTGCTTACCAAAGGTGGCCTGCCTGCATCCAGGTGCTGAAAAGCTTGGGCAGGAGGAGGCCTTTCACCCATTCTGCTTGAGGGATCCCCTGGGCAGCTAGTTTTCCACCATGTGTATGAGGTGCTGGACTAGATGGACCCTTGGTCTGATCCAGCAGGGCTTCCCTTGTGTTCTTTCTAACTAAAAATAATACCCATTCCATTTTCCTCTCCTCTCTTTTCTTCTTTTGGATTACTTGACCTGAAATCACAGCCTGTTTAATGCCTGAACTTTGTAAGCTATTCTTAGACCCCGCTTGTTTGTTGAATGCAGGGTAAAAGTGCTCCAGATCACTAAATCTGCAGATGTGACAACCTGCTGCCTACCTGTTCTAGTCACATGAGCAGTTGCAAGTGTGAACTAAAATCAGCTGATGGCTTCCAAAAATGTCCTGATGGGAATTCTGCCCCTCAGTAAACAGGATATGGAGTCACTGCATTTGCTACTTCATTCAGAATGTACGATGTGCTTATTGCGATCGCAAACATACCAGTTTGGCTCTTGCTCATCGTTAGCTTCCCATTCTGGACATGTTTCTTTCCTACAGAAAGCATATGCATCCTGGACATCTGGCACGAAAGTTGACAGGGAGTGTGCAGACGTTTCCCTTGCCAATTCCCTGAATATGCCCCGGCCTCCACTCATCACGCAGTCGGGCCGTTTGGCGAAGCACAGTAAGAGACGTGTAAATGCCAGAAAGCACATGAGCCGTTCATTTTCTACGACAATAGAAACATTTATTTTAACCTAGCTGCATATCCACCTCATCTTTCTACCAGCTGGTTTTCCAAGACCATACAATATCACGAAAAAGCAGGGGAAGCACAAACCGCAGAACATGCAACTGGCAAGGGACCCAAGTTGAGGAAGTGCTCCTCAGCTTGAGCAATCATGAACAGATTTGGAGTTAAAATAGCCTCAACGTGTGAATCTGGTCTTTAATGGGAGGCATGGTGGAACCCCATATCAGCACAGAGAGAATGCCCCTTCCAAGGGCCGCTAAGGCATCTTTCAACAGGGTGCTCTCACACCTTCAAACTGCTCTTCAGTATGCTACACCCAGACTAGATGAAAGGAATAATGTTGTTATAACCAGAAGATTAATGACTCCCCACTCCAAATCTCTGCATGGCCTCTCTGAACAGTTTCACGGGGCTGACATTTGCAGGCAGTGGAATGGGAGCATTTCTAACAAGAAGTGAAAGTCCACTTGATTTCTCATTTGGGATCTTTATTTGTTTTTCCTTTGACGCTTAACTTCTGACCCTGGCTCTGTTGCTTCACTCAGCTAAATTACAGAAGTAAAACTCTCTACTTGTAAAAGTTCTTGATATCATGTAGTCATTGTAAAGATGAGCTAAATATCTGTTTCATACCTATTATTCAAATCAGAAATCAAAGACAATACGCAGTTGTAAATTTCGTTGAGAACATTAGTATGCTTGAGAGAAAGCAGGGGAGGTGATAGTAGAAGCATCTTTTTTATCCTTGTGGGAATGTTAACATTATCAGTCTATTCCTTTATCTCCTTTGTCATGAAGCAAAACAGGTAGTTCTAAAGCGTTGTAAAAATCCCCATGAGCAAGTCCATTTGTTCATTCTGTCTTTCCCAGTCCTATATGCAGTTACCTGGGAGCACATCCCATTAAACTCAATGGGACTCTACCTCTAGTGGATATGCATAGGATTGGACTGCAGGTTTCTAGCTGAGAATCTCTACATTTTAGAGTGGTTTGTGAATTCCTTAAATATGGAAGCAATCCTGTGGCCCCTAGAAAGTGTCTCAGTAGCTGTCGGCTTATTCAGACTCCCCTCTCCAAGGTCGGGCACATACAGATCCAACCTGGGAACAGCAAGTTAGAAATCCGACCCATCCACACACAGCTGGCACAGAAATGCCATAACAGCTGGCTGGGGAAGGGTGGAGAGGCCAAGAGAAGACTTATCTTGAGCCCTTCTCTACTATCTTTCCATTGCCCAGCAGTGTCCCAATTAGGCAAGCAAAAAGTCTGTCTAGCAAGAAATTCAGGGCAGGAGGACATGATGGCTAACTAAGGTGGGTTTTCTGTTGCTCCACCATGCAGAGGGGGAACAGAAGTCTTTGCATCTGGTGCATGTAAAAGGTGCAGTTCATAGGACTTAGCCCCAAGTAAAATAAAAATAGGAGCCATCTCAGGATAGAACAGAAAGTGCAGCTTAATGGCAGAGGGACAAGGCGGACAAAAGGATGAAGGCAAGATGAGCACGTGGGCAAATCAGTATTTGGAAGATGGGTATAGACCGAAAATTATTATTATGGTTTCAGATTTCTTTTGAAGTACTGAATGTTGTATATATTCATACACATCACTTATAGGGGTATTCTTCTGTGTGTGTCTGTTTTATTTGGGTTTTTTTTAAAATTTTCATGTATTATATTTATATCTTGATTTTTTTCCTTTCAAGATGCTTAAAGCAGTTTACATAGTTTTCCTCCTCTCAATCTTATCCCCACAACAACCACCCTGTGAGGTAGGCTGGGCTGAGAGTCTGAGACTGGCCCAAAGTCACCCAGTGGGCTCCATGGCTGAGCGGTGATCAAAGCCTGGATCTCCCAAGCCCCAGCCCAGCACTCTTGACCAATGTACCCCACTAGCTCTCAGTGTTTCTTAGGTCATTCACAACACTTTAAATTCATTGTGCAAGCAAACATGTAAGACTAGGATCCAAGCAGCTGCACAACAGCTGCACAACTCAGAGATCTCGAATGTCAGTCTTCCTTGAACAGCCTGTTGCTTGAGGTAGAATTGTGTATCAGGTAAAATATCCGACTTGCTGCAAGAAGACATGAGTTCCCAAATCCTGGCTCAGCCAGGATCTTGTGGCAGCCTTTGCTTCTCAGTCTTACCTACATTACAAGATTGTGAAGCTTAAATGGGATAACCTGCCTTTATGCTACCCAGAGTTCTTGAGTATAAATATAATAAAGAAAGAAATAGCAAAGAGGTTTGGTAACAGAAGTTATCATATGTATGTATGTATTGGGTCTTTTCATTGTTTTTAAACCATGGGGCCAGAAAATCCCTTAGGTGCAATGAATGTGATTCTGGTCACCACTGACATTTGCAGGTGTTGCAAAAGGGAGTTGGAGCTGACCGTTTCCCAAGAGCATATAACAAGCTGGTGTGGGGAATGGGAAAGACAGGGAAAGACCCTCCAAAGAAACATTGCCTGCCCGCCATGCAGAAAAGAAGCAATTTTGTTCTGCAAGGCTCAGAACATGCCTTTCTTAGAAACGGGGTCAGCTATTTCTGTGTAGTTCGGATTCTTGAAGAAAAGCCCAGATACATAATTATCCGTTGTTTCACAATTATAGGAGCTATGCCTGTGCCGGACCAGCCTTCGTCCTCTGACAAGACAAGTTCCCTTAGCCCCGTACTGAATACCTCCAACGGAGATGGATCTGAGACGGAGACCACCTCAGCCATTCTGGCATCGGTCAAGGAACAAGTAAGCCACTTCAGTCAATTCCACCTGAACGGAGATGCTTTATGTAGTCCTCAGGAGTCCCACCCATTGTTTCCTGTAGTGTAATTAATGCAGAAAGCACATTTTAAAAATATATCTTTATTTCATATAAATGATTGACTGCTTTCCATTGAAGTCCTATGTTGTATTGTTACGTGATTGGTTAAATTCTTTGTTTTTCTTGCTTGCCTTGAAAAAAGGCAAAATGAGTCTTAGACATGGTGGCCCTGGATTTGTGCCCCCTTTGCTGCTTTTATTTATTTGCTTGCCGACCTTAAGAGTTGGAATAGGGCTTTCAGTTCAGATATCCATTTTATTTTCTTATACTATATGTTTGGGTTGGGACACATCAGGTGAAAGAAGGGGAAAGGATAGAAATTTGCTTTACTTTGTGTGGACTAATAAGATCTTGAGTTGCTTTTTCTGTGTTACTTGATTCGGGACTGGAATTCATGTGCTGAAAGCTGCTGATTCTCTTGGTTTAACAAAATGAGAGTATTAGATGATTTGAACAACTCTGCAGGCTTCCAGACACTACAGAGCAGCAGTGACTGTCTCAATAGCTGCATGTTCCCCTTGCTATCTTTTTATTTATTTTTTATTTTATTTAAAACATTTCTATGCCGCCCCCATCGCAACAAAGCCATGGGGCGGCTCACAGCATAATCAAAACATATAAATAACAATTAATACAATTAAAAATTAAAAAGCCCGGCAACATCTCAGCTTAGAAATTTAAAATCCTATAAATACATAATAAGTTAACAATTAAAATAAGTTTTAAATAAAAAGGTCTTGGCCTGGCGCCGAAAAACAAATGACAACGGTGCCAGGCGGACCTCTCTGGGGAGCGCGTTCCAGAGGTGGGGCAACTTGTAGCGACTCGCTTCGCTTCCTCTTGCTGTTCATCTTCGCAACAGCCATCATGAGCTGTTTCCCAGATAGATGCACTGAGGCATCTCTCGTACTTCACTTTCTGATTCACACGCCCTCTTCCAGGACATGTTCGACAACAGGTATAAACACACGGATAAAGCAAGCTGTTGTCAACCGACTTCCTCTAAAGGAGCTCTGGACGGCGTCCGTTGTCTCTCATACTAAATGCTGCATCATCCTTCTTGTTTTCACCCTCCTTAAGTCACACCAGGCTTTCCAGCAAGGAAAAGGTGGGAGGTTTACTAGGGTGAGCTCGCTTGACAAGCAACTGCTTATGTCTGACCTGAACCCCTGAGCCAAGTGGTAGCTTCTTTTCTTTCGCATGTACCACTGACCTGGTAAATGCCAAAGAAAAGGAAGTAGAACAGAACTACAATTCCCAGCATTCCCCAGTCAGTATGGTTGGCTGGGAAGTGCTGGCACACAACTTTATTCTGTCTAAAAGTGGATAGGATTGCACATTAAGTACAATTTAAAATTGAAGGGGTTATCGCTCTGTTAGCAGTTAATGCCAAAGAAACTTACTGCCTCTGTAGTTGTTTCTTTTTTCTTCCAGCTTTATTGCATTTCCTAATTCTCCTTTAATACTTTTGCATTGCCTGGTTCTTGCCTGTGGCTTTTATGAAAGAAAATTGGGTTTTACGTGAGGTCTAGGGTGTTTCCTTATGTGTACATAGGAGGGCTTTCCCTATTTCCTCTGGTGTGAAAATGCTGCATGCGGGAATTGCAATGCATAGGTTGCCCTGTACGTGATGCTATAGAAAAATGAGGAAATAAATGTTTCCTATACAGATTGGTTGAGTGACTCTGAAAACTGGATGGACATCTCGGTCATTGCTGGTGTGTTTGGAAAACTGGTTGGGCAAACGTCGAAGCATATTTTTAATGCCATTGCTTTCGCAAGGAGAAGTTAATCGAATGATTGACTCTTTTCCATTGAAGTCAGTGGGGCCATGGTTTCTATAGCAGTTTTTTATCTACTCTGGACATGATCCAGCCAAAGTTATTTTAAGAAATATATTTGTTTTGCAAAATAATTAACTTGGAAGTAATGAAACAAAATGGACATTTGTTGAGAATTTGCCTTCTGCACATATCTAATGTGGTAACCACGTGGCAAGCATATCAGAAGGGTTTTTGTTCCTGTGTTTGTGTTGCTAATCTGCTTGGATGTTTTTTAAAGTCACTTGAACTTTTGGCTCTGTTTCTCTCTGTTTAAAGTTCTTTGAGAATCCATATGCAAAGTAGTTTATCTGTCACTCCAGATTCTTTTGCTGGCATATTTCACAGTAGGATATAGGAGCCAAGAATTATTAAAAGCCTACATTTCTGTGCCAGAAAACCATTGCTTATGTAAGTTTCGGGGGGGGGGGATGTATGCCATGTGCTCTTCTTTGCATCAACTACCTGGATATTCTTTGAAAACAAATATATAGCCTGTTTTTCAAATGTACACAAATTGTTTTCAATATACACCTTTCTAAGCATATGTGCACAAATAGCATATTATCTTACTGATAATTGCAACTTTCTAATTTAATAATAATTGTTGTAGTACTACTAATTAATCCTGGGGCCCATTTCTCTCAAAAGACAACATTCTCAGAAAGCTCAGTCCTGGAATGTGAACTAGACAATAAAAGAGTGGGGTTGGAGTGTGGCACAGAAATGTCAAGTTTAACAATTAGGATTTGTCAGAGAGTTGTTGAAAACCAAACTGCCTTGCGTTTGTGAGAAGACAATGTAGAACAGGGAGGGTTGGACAAGGAGGGATGAATTCAGTAACCAAGTGGTCCAATTCAGTAATGCATTTCCTGCAGCATGAACCTCCCTGAGGGTGGAGCCAAGCCTTTTGGGAAACGAGGAGAGGAGGGAATCTGCAGTTTGGAATCAACTCTTCTCATGGGCAAGAGGTGCTCCTACAAACTGGAAGGAATGTAACTTGGATTGATGCTATTTTAGAACAACCTTCATATGAAACAGCATGTTATCATTTAAAAAAAAAATCTGTCTAACTCAAATAAAGGCCAGTACTTTAAAAGCCTTCCATTTAGATTTGCTGGAAAGGAAAAAGGGGAGAAATGTGTTCATGACGATACTTGATCATGAAGAGAGGGGTGTAAGTGAAATACCCAGCATGCTCACATAATCGAATGTGTTGCTTTATCACGTATGAATGACCTCAGTCATGTGTTCACTAAAACACCTTCCTATACTTTCAATACTACAGATATTAACTGAGCGTATGTTTAGAGGCAAAGCCCTCGTTCAGCCATCATTCCCAAGTGCAGAACTTGTGATCTTGGGAGAAAGGCCCACCGTCTGTTTCGCAGAAGAGGAAGCGTGTAGTTCTTCATCCTTCATTGTAATAAATAGAGAAAGCAGTGAGCGAAAGTGTGTGGGTTGGGCCAGCAGCCCCGTCTTGGTCCCTCATCAATTGAACATGTACTATTCCACTGATGCTTTCTGTATAATCTGTACAATAATTCATTGATTTCAAACCATGTTCTATTTCCTATAGGGAAGAGTATTTTCTACAGGAAGGTCCTTCTGTGATTTCTTTTACACCCTCATTTATATTTGTGACCACTCAGGGTGGTGTTTGTTTGACAACTACAGATGTACTTACAGATGTAAAGGAATAAGTCAATGAGATGCACTTTTGGGCAAGGAGAGGTACCATCATGTGTCTCTTCCTCATGCGTCAATTCCTTCTTCCAAAGCGATGCAAGTCTCTTGGTGGTGAGAATATGCCATTGCAAGTGCACTATGATATAAGATGAGGGTATGTTTTGGATCAAGGAATCGTTCCAATGCAAACAAAAATACATTTAGGGATCTTTTATGCAATAGGAGCATAACTTCCTTGATTGATGTTTCTTTAAGGCTGCTGCGCTCAGAGTTACTCTGATCTAAGTCAGTGGCATTTGCTTGCAAGCGAATAGCACAGGTTCGATCTGGTGATGTTCCACTTCAGTGGGCAAACACGGTGCCGTTGTTCCTCCTGCTGCCCCCTCCCTGAGTCCTTTCATCGCATGTTCATCGAAGTTCCTACTTTTCACATTTGTTGGTTTCTTTTCAAGGGTGTGTTTTGTACTAATTTTCTATGGCTGTTCATCTCTGTGTGTGCTGATATAGCCAAGCATTAATATAGATACAAAAGCTGAAAGAGAACGGCAAAGCTTTTATCTATTCAGTGCTTCTGCTTTATTATTGCACCTTGTAACGGTAGCACAACTGAGAGCATTTCATAAAATACATTCTATAATTTGGTTCTTTTCTGTCTCTCTTAGGTAATTCAGAAATGCACAGTTTGATGGGAAACCAGTCATTTTGTCTTTAATTTGATAGACTTAAACTTTAGGCACAGTGGAACCTCTCCTGATACTAGATCATGATTTTTAAAAATTATGTTTGTCCCTAAGAAGACACTTCTGCTGATCAGGATTACGGTCCTGAATAATGAGTTCTTACAAATTCTTGGAGTCTTTCTCCTACGCCTTAATTCGGTATCTACTTGATGACTGGCAAACTGCCCCAGGCATTGCTTGATTAGGGACAGGAAGTTACAGGGGAGATGGGAGAGTGTTCAGAAAAGAATTGCCCTCTAACACATCCCAGGATTTCTAATGCTTTCTCGACTGCAGGCTTGAAATCCACAAGCTGCTTCACTCGCAGGTCTACCACATCTTGCCTTGCAGGGGCTACTCCTACTTTGCCAATAACCTTGCTATTGGCTGCAAGAGGGAAGCAGGGTTGGTTTGTCCTCCCTGCTTGCAGATCTCCCAAGATCCTATGGCACAATCCCAGACTCCAAGGACATGGGGAAATTGGCCTTTCTCAGGGTGCCCAACATCCCTACTACTTATGTACATCCATCTTTCATGATGACAACTCCCAAGGCAGTTTGCAAGAATTTAAAGCCATATGCCAGGGTAAATTAAATAACAAAATCGAAATTAAAGAAGTAGATGCAGTAAAATGAAGCAATAAAATCCAATCAATGAAAAACAACAGAATTGGTTAAACTTTGCCAGTAGCTTTAAAAATATCTTAGGTGACACTCTGGAAAGCTTAAACAACTACTGAAGAATCCTCCTGTTGCCCAAATGACCGGTACCACAGCTAATTAGGACCAGCCTAAATCCTGAGAGGTCTCCTGGCAGGGGTGATACAGTCTTCCAGGAACCTGAGGTGGTGGGAAAAGGGGATGTATCACTGCTACTGTTACTCCAAATCTGTGCTTTTCCCATCCTCTAAAATAGTAATTATTTTTTTCCTCCTTTAACAGAGGGTGATCAAGAAAGGGGGCCGAGTTGGTTATTTTCAAATACAGATTCTTTATCAAAATGCTATTTCTCTGAGTTTCAGAAAGAAAAGAAAAGGCACTCTTCTTAAAGAGAATAGTGACAGATTGTAACTCATTTTCTTGCACATTTCTATGATTTATGGTAGGAAGCCACATTCATCCTGTTAATAGAAACTGTGTTCCTTGTTGTTCAACTCCCCAGTGCAGTTTTAACTTCCACCTGAATTCTTTATCCACTGGCTCAGAGCTGTCAGCGGTGCAGCTTGGTAATGCCACATATTTGGGATAGTTAATCCCCCACTGATAACACACTGTTGAATAACCACTGAATTCTGCTTTTTTAATAATATGATAGAAATCTGTTAATATTGCTCTGCATAGTCCTTTAAGTGCCAAGTTTTCGATGGAAGAGTCAAAAACGCGCGGTGATCCATGGCAAACCCTTCATCTTAAGCTGCAGGCAAATTTTCAATGATTTAGGAGGAAAAAAATAAAGCTTTCACTTCCTACATGGTTTGATTTTCCCAGGTGTTGATACTCCACAGTTATTTGTAGATTAAAGAGGTGTTTTATCTTTCCAAACAGCTGTTGTGGAACAAACTGCTAATTCTAATGTTGGTGAAATGTGAAAAAACATTTAATGGTTTTATTATTATCAAACCTAATAGAAAAATGCCTTTTTTGTTTTAAAGTATTTGTTTTAAGTCTCAGATGCATTGAGTTGTTGTCTGTTATGGTCTTGATTCATTTGGAAGTAGGTCCCATGTGCAAGGGAACACA
Organism: Varanus salvator macromaculatus; assembly: GCA_023646645.1. Lineage (NCBI taxonomy): Eukaryota > Metazoa > Chordata > Lepidosauria > Squamata > Varanidae > Varanus > Varanus salvator. The sequence continues at coordinate 22,213,247 of JAIXND010000773.1, read as the reverse complement.
ACAGTAATTTCATTATAGATAATTTAGTAGAAATGCTGGTGGAAAAATGGTTGAGAATTATTAGGAAGGGGATTAAAATACAGTGAATATTTTAACATAGGATATCATGTGGTAGGATATTTTGGGCTTGTCCTGTACGAACAATGTGTTGGGAGAATGTGCCACTGAGTGATGGGAATAGATAAGTGAATGGCTTTTCAGTCTATTAAGAAGGCGATTCCGTGGTTGATGGGCTTAATTTCCCCACTGTTAGCTTTCTGAATTGATTTTTTGAGGTACGTAAGGAGGGTGCTCAGAACAAGGATCTTTCACTCTCGCCCTCGTTGGCCAGCTAATGACATTATCTGCTCACATGTTTTCTTCTCTCCTATTGTCTCCACTTGCTATTAGAACAGCTTTCCAGTGCATCGTCTCCCAGATGGTGCTGACTGATTCTTGCAGGAAATCGCGGGACCTGCGTAGCCCTTGTGGAAAGGTGCTGCCGGTTTGTCCAAGGCTGAAATTCACGGGGTTTTAGACTAGAGCAAGCACAGCAGTGCCTCCCCTGGTCTTCCTCCCTTGCTCCAGAAGAACGAAAGAGCAGTGGTGGATCCAGCCTCGCCCAGCATTCATGGGGGCCACCGAGATGCTTGTGAGAAGTCCAGGTGTAGGGAATGAGTGTAACTGGACAAGGAGGGCATGAATGAAGCCGCACCCTCCCATGTGCATTCTCTGGTAACTGGTACTGAAAGGTGTGTTGTCTCCGACACTTGAACTAATACATAGCCTTAACCTCCATGGATTTGCATGAGCCCCTTTAAAAGTGATCTGAGTTGGTGACCGTCATCACTACTTGTGGCAGAGAATCCTCTGGTTTAAGTATGTGTTGTGTGAGCTTAGAGCTACTTCCTTTTCTCTCTCCCTGATTTCCCACCAGTCAACATTCAACTGCATTCCCACCTGGATTTTACCATCCTAAGAGAGGGAGATAAACTTCTCCCTATCCATACTGTGCATAATTTTATGCACCTCTATCATGCTCCCTTCCTGACTTAGACTTTCCTAAACTAAATGACCCCAAGCTTAAAAGTGCCTCAAACTCCCTTCATTAGAGGAATTCCCCCAGCTCTTGGATCATTTTGGCTTCCATTTTCTGTATCCCCATTATAAGCTCTGCACTCCTCTGATAAATTCCATGATGGGAGATAATGAAATGAAGCGAGAAAAACAGCCATCCTTTCAGATCAGTCTTTTTGCTGAAGGTACATTTTCAGAACTAGGATAAGTCCTGACAATTTTATGCCGTACTAATAATTAAGTGGGATCAGAGTTGAGTGCTGCAGCGTCGTCCAGCTGATCAGCGTTCATTTGCACACATTCTAGTGCTGAGCCAAAAAGTGGGGCAGCCATTTCACAGACTTTTCCACCTCTATACCCCTGTCTTCCAGCATTTTTCTTGCATCATTACAAAATAGCACAAAAAGGTGAATCAGAAGCGACGTGTGGACGAAAATGAGATGCGTCTCTATTGCCAAGGCAACTGGGTTGGCTCATCCTCATTTTGGTCATGCACAGTTGACCAATTAGGGCAGAGTATTGATGGAGATGTTCATCCAAATGAACCTTGCACTGAAAGTAATGCAGTGAACCTTGGAACGTGTACCTGCAAACGTGAGTGTCGTCCCTCCGCATTGGGTCATTTCCAACAGAATGTGCACTGGAAGGTGCCTCTTCATCCTAGTTCAAGAAGTAATTGGCCACATAAGCAAACCTGCATACCATCAGGAGAAGATCTTCACTTCATGATCCCTGATTGGCTGGATCATACAGCGAAGAAGCCTGTTCCTTGAACTAAAACATGGTGCTGCAAACTGTGAGAAGCTAGGTTTTTTTTTTTCCCAGACTGTTTAATTTTCCCAAAAGAGCAAATTTTGCCTCAAAACCATGCCTCATGAAAATTCAGAACAGCACTTCTGAGAATCTGTTTTCACAATCTGTTCTAAAGCAGCACTGGTCATGCCTGTCACTCACACGGCTCCATTCTCTTATTTAAGGATTGTTTAATGTCATGATGTATGTCTTGTACTGGATTGATTGATTGATTGATTGATTATAATCATAGCCCATCTTTTTTCTGGAAATAACCCAGGGTTCTTCCCTCACCCTAACTCTACCTTGTTGAGGTAGGTCAGGCAGAGAATCGGTAACTGGCCGAGTTGCCCAGTGAGCTTTGTGGCCCAACAGGGACTAGAGCACAATCTCCCGAGTTCCAGTCCAACACTTAACCACCAGCCCATGTGAACTCTATGTAGTACATGCCAATAAGCAGGCTATTTTATCATGATAGGGGCAGCTGTACTCAAATATATTTCCCCTGCTTTCTGTAAGCAGTACAACAAAACATAGGATGTTACCTGACCTCATTGATCTGGGGTTATTCTTTCCTTGCATTTTTGAGTCAATCGAATGACCTATTTTTCCTTTCTTAAAAATTCTAGCAACATCAAACCGCTCTGTGCTGTTCTGCAGCTGTGTTTGTTTGTTGGTTGGTTGGTTGGTTGGTTGGTTGGTGTGTTTGCAGGGTCACACGTCCTGTGTCTCTTGTCAGGACAGGTCATGGTGCAGGGTCACCAGAGCTGCTTCTGCGCCCAAACTGAGCCTGAACCGTAACTAAAGTGGGTGAGGTTAATCGGTCTGATCCCAGATGGCTGGGAGCTGGTTGGCCACTACCCACTCAAGAATCTTGCCCAAGAAACGCATTTTGGCTCCCAGGCTATTGTTGCCAATATCTTCCAGTCCAGAGAGGATGCTTTCAGGAGTGGTCCCACCACTGCCCCCTTCAGATGGCATGAGATCACTCATCTTCCGAAGGGGCCCTTTAGCACCCCGCTGCCTCCGCCAGGTGTGCTTTCCTTGCTGACTTTTATACGGCAGAAAAGGCAAAGATCCAGCACTGATGTAGTTGACCAAACCGCATCACGGCAAGATTTTTTTATTTTCTATCCATTGTGGCAGAAACATCACTTGTTTCTTTCATCAGTCTCATGCACTTTATTCTCCATTTACAACAGCAAGAAAACACATTTTAAACTCTTGTTAAAGGTAAATTAAACCATCAGTCACTAATACCTCAGTGCCAGAAAATTCAACACAAAATCTAATTTTACGTTAAACTAATATTTAGCTTTCTGCCAAAACTGCAATTTAAATACTAATCTCATTAAATTACTGGCATGCTATTTTGATGCAATTTTCTTTACTTTTTTGCCTGTGGGAGTGATCAGATTTATAGTAGTCTCAGCTATATGGGCTTTTGATGTAGATTATGAATATTTATATGTTATCTTCCATAGGAAAAATAACACTATCAACACCATCAGCTGATTGGCTTTTTAAGGATATTAAGTATTAACCCGGGGATGCAGGTGGCGCAGTGGTTTAAACCGCTGTGCTGCTGGGCTGGTTGATCGAAAGGTCGCCGGTTCGAATCTGCACACGGGGTGAGCTCCCGTGCTCCATCCCAGCTCCTGCCAACCTTGCAGTTCGAAAGCATGCAAATGCAGGTAGATAAAAAGGTGCCACTTCGGTGGGCAGGTAACAGCGTTCCATGCACTTCGGTGTTTAGTCATGCCGGCCACACGACCACGGAGACTGTCTGGGGACAAACGCTGGCTCCCTCGGCCAGGAAACGGAGATGAGCACCGCCCCCTAGAGTCAGGCATGACTCGACTTAATGTCAAGGGGAAACCTTTACCTTTAGTATTAACCCACCAAAGATAGACAGCTTTTCAGTTTTTCATAGACCAGATCTAAGGATGTGCTTACGTTTCTCCTGTTGAAAGCAGTGGGACCTAAAGCATCTACTCCAACTTTGGTGGGAAATTCCAGCAAGGACTATGTGAAACAACAAGTGATATGATTATGTGTTCATTTCTATAGGGCCATTGGTGTCCATGAGGATTTACAAGACCAGTGTTTCATTTTCTTCCAATATGTTTCTTCATAGACATGCTGCAATGCTTTGAGTATATTTTATATTACTGGCTTTTGCCCCATATCCCTCACAGTTCTGTGATTCTATAGTTGGAATTGGATTTTTCAATAGGAAGATCAATAAACAGGGAAATAAGTTACCCTAAAAAGCAGTTAGTCTACAATTGCTGAGCTTCTCTTGATGTATGCATTTGTCCTCAGTTTCCCTCTAGGTACATATTAGGCTGATGAGATCTGATAGGCCTGCCCAGTGGCAAAGTCTTGCATAAAATTTGTATGTGTACATACACTTCTCAACACCGTAGGCTACTGACATTCTGGTTCCTCAACATCCGAGTTAATACAGTCTGCTTTATATAATTATTAATTAAACAAAACTTTGTCACAGCTGCTCTTGTCAATGATGTTTATGTGACCAAGTTCTCAACGGGACTAAACATTGCTTGAGCATTCAGGACAGTCTGTAGCTTGCCAAAAATTCATTCACCACAAGTGCTAACAAAATATATGCAATTCCTTATACAGCCAATAGGTTTTAATTACTGCTTATTCCATGGTCAACGCAACATCTTTTATCACTAGAATATGTGCGAATACTAACAGTCAGATTTTCATGGTAAAATATTCCATTGGTTGCAATAGTTTTGTGCATGAGTTTATGTAGCTATTTCCTACACTTAAATTGCTTGGTAATAATGGAAATAGTTTGTTGCCTTTTCTGACAGCAGATTAAAACTGAAATCCTATGTGCCATTGCACACAATTTAGACAATCCTGTGGAGTCCTTCAGTTATGAAGCTCACAGTGAATGGTAATTTTTCCCTCCACCCGCAATTTGCCACACTTTTACACTTCCACAATGCATATTGTTAGACCAAAAGTGCCAACAAGACCATTTAATAGCCTGGATAATATAATTTAAAACAGAATCCAAGTGAGCATCTGTGGCCATGCATACAGGCTTCCCCATGGCAAACCAGAATGTTTCAGAGATGGTAGACAATGACATTACTTCTGCAGAACTAGATTGCAGTTAAGCAAGTAATATAATATGGTAAATTGGTGGACCTTTCTTAAATTAGATAAAAGTTGCAATTGTATCCTCTTTACTTGACATCATGCCCTCAGATTAAGGATTCAGTCCACCCTCCTTGATGTTCACCTGCTCACCATACCATCTGAATATTTCTGCTTCTCAGCAACCTCCTGGTTTCTTGCTGTCGTTTTAGCTGTGGATTGCAGTTTTTCCTCTCATCTGATCCAGGATTAGTTTCCATATCTTTTGAAGCCTTTTTTCCTTTTCTTTTCAGGAAGCGTGGCCCCAATCCCAGTACTAGCAGCAGTAAACTACAATTTGTAAGGGAAAACTAACTCTTAAAGATTGTCTGTAAAATTCATAATTCATCTGTGCTTTAAAGTTCAAAGAAATATCCATAACACAAGCCCACTGCAGGCATAGCGCTTGAATGGTTGCTAATGCTAAACATGCTTTATTGACCCTTGGTTAAAACTTCAAATATTTATTGAAAGCATAGCTGAGCTTGCTAAGCCCTAAGCCCAGAAAGCATATATAGGAAGCCGACTTTTGCAACCAGAAGCAGAGAAGCTGCTTTAACCTTAACTTGCTCAATGCTGGAACAGTGACTGTCACAGTAACGGCAAACCAACATTTGGAAGCTCTATTGGCTTTGCAGCCAATTCATAACTACAGGGGGCTCTTCAGTTGCCTATTTGAGCATAAGCGTATATAGCCAGCTGGTTGTTTCGCATCATTGTTTTTGCTCTCCAAAATTATACTGTGAATATTACTGAGTAGCTGCAGAAATGGATAGTATTCTGAGTCCTTCTTCAATTTATGGTTAGTTAAAATGTTTTGTTAACATTTCCCAAACTCTTCAACTCCCTCGCATCACCCAGGAGTGCTAACTTTTTCAGAGCTCAGCCCTAAAGAAAATCCTGTCCTTTAATCTTACCAATTTTCTCAGCGCGGATTCATTAATATGTTTTTGACGTGCCGCCTACGTGTGGCCTCTCCAGCACCATTTTTGACATCTGGAATCATTTACCTTCATGCATCTGCAGCTTTACACTTGTAACTCCTTTGGGTGTGGATAATGTTGGCCAGCAGCAACCAACAGGCCATGGTAATGATCTGTCCGTCTCTGCCTGTAGCCCAAGCTGGTCATATAGAAAAGTGTTCCTCTTTTCAGCTGCATAATCTGGACAGACTATGGAAGACTATGGAAGTGGGCAGGAGACAACAGGATGGCGTTCAATGTGGATAAGTGCAAGGTCTTGCACTTGGGGCATAAGAATAGCTGTCATAAGTACAGGTTAGGTGACAAGTGGCTGGAGAGCAGCACTTGTGAAAGGGACCTCGGGGTGCTGGTTGACCGCAGGCTAAACATGAGTCAGCAGTGTGATGCGGTGGTCAAGAGGGCGAATGCCACCCTTGGTTGCATAGCCAGAAGTGTGGCTTCTAGATCAAGAGAGGTATTACTACCACTCTACACGACTCTGGTGCGCCCGCAACTGGAGTATGGTGTTCAGTTTTGGGCCCCTCATTACAGAAAGGATATAGCCAGGTTGGAGTCAGTGCAGCATAGGGCCACAAGGATGGTGGCTGGTTTGCAGGGGATGCCGTATGAGGCAAGACTGAGGGAACTGGGTCTCTTCAGCTTGGAGAAGAGGAGACTCAGAGGGGATATGTTGGCAACATACAGGTATGTGAGGGGGTGTCACATGGAGATGGGGAGAGGCCTGTTCTCCCCTGCAGAGGAAGGCAGGACGCGCTCCAATGGAGCAAAGCTCAGGGAGCCAAGGTTCAATTTGGATGCCAGGAAGGACTTCCTGACAGTTAGGACCCCGAGGGCGTGGAATGGGCTTCCACGGGAGGTCGTTGAGGCCCCATCGGTGAGGGTGTTCAAAGATAGACTGGACATGCACATGGTGGGCATGTCATGAGCGGAGCCGGCTGGTGCCGGAGGTCAGACTAGATGGCCCGGGAGGCCCCTTCTGACTCGCTCTGTTTCTATGTTTCTATGTTTCTATAATGTAAGGCATGTTCCCAGGACAGTGTGTGAAAGAAACACAAACAGCAAGCAGCAACATATTTTTTCACAACTGTTAATGCAAACTGAATGCGTAAATTTACTCAAAATTAAAGTTTCTTCACTACAAATGCCGTATTGTCTTTTACCCTTGCCTGCTTGATCTGCCTCTTGCTAATCCCTTTTATGAATTGCATTTATTCATACAAGCTGTCGTCCTGGTTTCAGAAAGACTTGTGATTTACAGTGCTTAAAATACCGCCTTCTTTCAAAAATAGACATGGCATTTGTTTACTTCCATTACTGCTACTTGGCAGTAGACTTCCAATGTGTTTGTTTTGTTAGCAGATCAGATGGCTTACAGCTTCTCTGTCTATTTTAATGTGAATACAATTAGAAGGTGTGGGAGTGTGTGTGTGTGTGTGTGAAGAGAATAAATGAATGACTTCTGCTTTTCTGACAACGTTACTATTCTGTAGCAGGCCTATTTTGAACCTCCTTGATTACCTCTATCAGGTAGGGTTAACTGACTAGCCCCAAGGTATGGAACCAGAAATGGAACTCGGTCACATGATCAGTATTCCTTCCTTTCCTGCAAAAGTCAGGATTCATTGTAGGATTCAAACAGGTTTGGCTGGTTGCTTGTTGTTCTTCCTAAAAGCCATTAGGATTCGTTGGATCGACCAGATGGAGGCTGCTCCAAAGGACATTCAAGAATTCTGAGTCCAGGAATGTGCTTGAAGTAGCAGAATGGATTGATGGCCACTTCCCCTTACCTCCAAGCTTTTGTTAGTTCAGCAGCATACGTTAAGGCTAGGGGAGGGTTATTCTGTTGGTGTTGGCGACATACAGGTATGTGAGGGGGTGTCACCTGGAGATGGGTAGAGACCTGTTCTCCCCTGCAGAGGAAGGCAGGATGTGCTCCAACGGAGCAAAGCTCAGGGAGCCAAGGCTCCATTTGGATGCCAGGAAGACTTCCTGACAGTCAGGACCCCGAGGGTGTGGAATGGGCTTCCACGAGTGGTCGTTGAGGCCCCATCGGTGAGGGTGTTCAAAGGTAGGCTGGACATGCACATGGTGGGCATGTCATGAGCGGAGCCGGCTGGAGCTGGGTGTCAGACTAGATGGCCCAGGAGGCCCCTTCTGACTCACTCTGTTTCTGTTTCCATTGCTAAATCAGGGGTTCACAGCTTCAGGCCTGAGGAAAGTATCTATCCCTCTTTTTGGCTCCACCTTTATCCTTCAACCACTCATAGTTTGGTGGTTTCCTAGGTTTTTTGCAGTATTTTTCCCAGGCTGTGACAGTAAGAACTTTGAACTACATATGTGGCCAGTTATGGCTGACCACTTTCCTCTTGGTCCTGTCTCTTACACCTTTCGCCATCTTTCGGTAGGATGCAAATCCCAAGAGCTTCTCCAAAATCTAATTTGCCCATGGAGTGAAAGAGGTGCTGCACCCCTGTGTTTGTTTTAATATCTTTTATTTCACCTAATAACCAATATTCTCAAGGCAGATTGCAAACATTAAATGACTAATTTGGCGTGCAAAGTTAAAAATAAAGCATATGATGCAAAGATTTAACAGAATACAATGCAACAGAGTTAAAATAGGAATAGATAATACCTCCGTAAAAAGCTAGAAGTAGAACTCTAAAATGCCTAGAAGAAAATAAAGGTTCACTTGCACTAAAAATGTAACGGCGTAGTGGGGGATGGGTAAATGCGTGCTGTTCATCCTCGCTAGAGGTTTTGGAGCACCATGCAAACTGTGCTTGATTCCCGTGGGCATTTGCAATTGCACCCACTGCTTGCGTTAAGTGAATGGGAGATTGCACTGATGGAGCGGAGATAAAGGAGAGATGGACACGTTATTTCCTCCATGGACTGCAGCCGGGCCAGTTTGGCCAATCGCACAACTTGAACTTGGGCTTGGAAGCAAGATGAAAGGGAGCGGACACACAAGCAGGGCTTAGAATTTGGCAGGCCCACATGTTTTGCGCGCAATTCAACATTTGTGAGCCGTTGGGGAGTGCGCCTCCATCCGGAGCTGAGGGAGCCAGCTGTGGTGCAGAGCGCATTCCTTCGGCTTTGGCTGATCTATCAACTGTGGCCCTGTCTGGATGGGCAGTGCCTGGCAGCGGTGACTTGTGCCCTGGTGACTTTCCAATTGGACTACTGCAATGCGCTCTGTGTGGGGCTGCCCTTGAAGACAGTCCAGATGCTTCAGCTGGTTCAGAATAGAGCTGCCAGGTTGTTAACAGGGAATGGCAGGTATGAGCACAGAACGCTGGTCCTTTTCCACCTACACTGGCTGCCAGTTGAAGCCTGGGCCCAATTTAAGGTGCTGGTGATGACCTATAAAGCCCTAAACGGCTTAGGACCTGGCTACCTGAAGGAGCATCTCCTTCCATATGAGCTTGCCCATCCCCTTAAGATCTGGGGCAGAGGTCCTTCTCCAGGAGACCTCCCTGAAGGAGATTAGGAGGGTGACTACCCAGAGAAGGGCCTTCTCTGCGGTGGCACCCCAAATGTGGAATTCACTCCCCAGAGAGGTTCGCCTGGCTCCATCACTTTATTCTTTTCAGTGCCAGGCCAAAGCCTTTTTATTTTCCCAATGTTTTAAGATTTGATTGTTTTAATTGGGATGTTATGCTGGTTGGAAATTTTATTAGGACACTGTGTTTTATTTTATATTGTCTTATTGTTAAACTGTCCCAAAACCACAGTAAGGGACAGTCTAGAAAAGTTTTAAGCAAGCAAACAAACATTCTCACATATCTTCACAACTGAGAAGGCCCTCTGTACTGCAGCCACCTATGTAGCTTCCTTTCACAGATGTGGGTTTGCAAGGATGACCTTAGGGTCCAAGCAGGGGCATAGAGAAGGAGGAATTCTTTGGGTACTACGGTCCTAAACCGCTTAAGCCTTCAATAGTTGGCATCCATAATTTAAATTGGGCCAGAAATGCACTGGAAGCCAATGCAGCTGAGAAAGCGCTGGTGGCGTGTGATCATATTGGCCAGTTTACTATTTGAGAGTCAGAAATCCTTGCTGATCCAGTGCAGATCATTAATTCAGAGATCTGCCACTATTTCCAAATTTCCCTTATCCACCCATACTTTATTGGACACCTCTGGAGATCAAACTACACGTATTTTTTAATCATGCACATGAGAATGGCCAAATTCCTGCATTCACAAAAAGCAGCCTGTGAGAAGGAAGCAACATTATTTGCACACGGGAAATATCCTGTCCAAATTCCCATTTGCCCTATAGGATTTGGGCAACTTCCTTGCGGTAGTTGGGAGCGGTGCGGGAGATGAGGAAGCAGCACAGGGAAGGGCTAAACACATCTTGCTTCTAATCTCGGTCTGGGCATCCATAGCCAGCAACAGGGGCATGATTGAAAAGCAAACTGAAAATCACATCTACTCTGATGCATCATACTATGTATAACTGAAATAATTTGTGCTTGTCCTATCAGTCTTAATAAATGCAACTTTGTTATTGTGATGAGTAGAGTAGATTATGCACTGTAATTCTAGTTATGATATGATTAGAAAGTGATATATTTATTCCAATACATGAGACATCTAATATGACAAGTGAAGTACCAGCCTTAATTATGATGTATTCAATAGAAAATATGTTTTCGGTTTAAAAGGCAGCATCAGTAACAATGCTGAATATTTGCCCTAATATAATCCTTGGTGAACTTGAAGGTGCAGTGGAAATGTATCTGAACGATTTGGGGTTTTGAGACGAAGGGGTTTCTGTTGTTAATAATTAATTTCATCTTGTAATGAGATAGGCCTCATAAATATCTCAGGTTTAAGGGGGAATATGTTAGACATCACTTTAAAATGATCTTTCTTTTGCAGGGCAAAACAGTCTTCATGAAGTAGCCATGCTCTTGCAACCTTTCCTGAACATTTTTTAAAGTTACATGGAAGCCAAGAAATCAACCCCTATCTAAAATTCTTAGCTTTCCCAGATTATTCTACCTCTTCCTACTTTGATTGGTTTAAGAGAGATTGGTTCTCCAACCAAGAGATTGGTTCTCTTCTGCATTCCCCCAAATATCGGACAAATGTTTTCTTTTTCAAGTTGGCCTTTGGCATGCAGCAGGTCTGCTGGGTTGGATACTGTTTTTATTTTTAGTCTTGTTTTAATTGCAATTTAATTTGTTTTCGGGTAGCTGCAATGAAGTGTTTAAGGGGGTTTTTGTTTTTTGTTTTGGATGTTGTTATGATTAGCTGCCTCGCATGCCAGGTTTCCTTGAGAGAACGATAGGGCTTAAATATCCTGGAATAAATAGGTACCTGTCACCACTCAAATAGCAAACAGCATGCCATGTCTCAAGTTAATGAGTATACTAGGTCCACCTGGGCAATTATGCAGATACCTTTAGCTAAAGTCCACCAGCCTCTGCGCTGAGATCGCAACTAGCAGTTCCTTCTTGCATTTCCCTTCTGCTTGATTAGGAGAGGCCGTACCCTTGTGGGGAGCGGGGAGCCTGGGAGCTTTACTTCTTTTTCCAGAATGGGCCACTGGGATGCTTCAGCGCTTTGAACACATGAGTTCAACAGTGCATCAAATGTTGCATGTGTCCATAATGCACCTTCCAGTCAGGATCCGACTCATATATTCGAACAATTAGTAGGAGTTGCATCCATCATGAATGAGGGTTAGCAGTTTGGAAAGGGGAGCCACTGGGTTCAAGGAGGTGGATCTTGCCTTGCCTTGCCTTGCCTTCCCATCTTGCCTTGCCTTGCCTTTTGCCTTGCTTTGCCTTGCCTTGCCTTTTGCCTTGCCTTGCCTTTTACCTTGCCTTGCCTTGCCTTGCCTTTTGCTTGCCTTGCCTTTTGCCTT
>JAIXND010000773.1:22145877-22201343 GCA_023646645.1 Varanus salvator macromaculatus | reverse complement strand
CCTTGCCTTGCCTTTTGCTTGCCTTGCCTTTTGCCTTACCTTACCTTTTGCCTTGCCTTGCCTTGCCTTGCCTTGCCTTTTGCTTGCCTTGCCTTGCCATCTTGCCTTGCCTTTTGCTTGCCTTGCCTTTTCGTAGATGTATTTTATTGCTCTGCTCCTCGTTCGTGTATTTCCCAAGCCCAGCAGAGTGCAGAAGAGCTAAAATACAATGGAGCATTCATGCTAATGGTATTGCCAGTGGCTAGTCTGGACGAAAAGCTGCTTTACAGGAAGGGCTGTCACGTTATTGCCAGAGTCGGGGCAAAGAACCAAGAGACGCAAATAAACCCGAAGCCTGCACTTTGTATTCACGCAGAACCTCTGCAGTGCTCTAGGTCTGAACTCTGCTTGCAGTGAAATTGCACCACTTCACTTGCTTTTAAGATCAGGGCCTTGGAGTGGCAAAAATGATTTTTGTGTGGCTTATTTTTCAGCATTGGCTAGCTTTCTTATTTTAAACAACAGCCTGCTCCATCCTTTGCAGAATTGAAATGAGGGTGCTGGGGAGCAAAATAAACAGCAGGACGTGGGATCTTGGGAATGGCAGGCATCCATCAGGGGAAGCAGACGGGTAATATTTCTTGCCTCTTGTCTGCTTCTTTCTGCCTTCAAGGGCTGGTCTTGAGATTCGTCTAAGAAGCGGGTGCTCATAATTGTACCAGCACAACACCCTCCTGTGTGCACGTGCTTTCCTCTACACCGAAAAGCAACCTTTTATCCCCTTGCTTGCCTCAGGTGTTCACCACCCACCTGCAGCTCTCCAGAAACTGGTGCTGAGAAGCAGACGGCCTGTGAACCCAGAGCTGGGACTCCTGGACCAGGGATGAGTGGCCCAGAAAAAGTGGCATCTGGGCCCTCAGAAGCAACATCCCGGGGGGCTGTTTCAGAAGCACTGTTTCTCTCCCAGCTTCCTGGGTGGTTGAAGCATTAAAAATGGTCATGGGAGGCTGTTGCATCTGGCACTGAAAGGTGCTGGGCTTTTAGAAAGCAGAATGGTCATGCCAGTCCAGGTCGGATCATTATCTCGCCATGCACCTCTGGAAAGTAGTGCTCTCAGTCCACCTGGCCAGCAGTCTTCCCTTGAATGGGAGCAACAGCTGCACCCAGACCTACACACTCTTTTTATTTTCAAGTCCCTTGGCACAAAAAGCCGGGCTGCCCCGCTGCAGCCGCTGCCTCCTTTCTTCAGATAAAGTATGGTTGTAATGGGGGCAGCTGGCATGTGGAGGCCCTTCCAGTACCAAGCCTGCAGGTAAAAATCAAAGTTGAAAGAATACTCAGCCTTGAGACATACCCTTAGGCTACTGTACAGTGTAGAACATGGCGGAAGTCTTCAGCAAGAGTTCAGTAGAAATACTCATTTAAAACCAAGCAAGGAAATTGGAAAAAAATACAAAGGAAGTTTGTTGTTATTATTTATGAAGCAGTTTTGATTCCACTGAAGCAGAGTAAGGAAAGAACAACAATAAAACATGCCTAGACTTTGAAATAGAATTAGCTAAACCTGCAAGCTACATTTTACCTGCTTGAACAAAGTTTGGGGCTTCTGGGCATGTCCAGGATCCCTTGTGGAAAAGCAGGTTTGAGAGAGGGTTAGTTTCTTGCAGAGCATTTTGAGTTTCCAGTTCACATAGTTGCAAATGAGACAAGACAATGCATCACATGGAGGCATCAAGCACAGGCCTGGTTGGGAGGAAGAAACTTCTTTGGTTGTCTTTATGGACAGGCTACGTCAAGAACTTGACAGTCAGTGCTGCTGAACTGCTCAGGAGATTTGGATGCCATCAGCTGTGGTACCCTTTGGATGGGGCTAGGAGGCATTGTTGTACAGTGGCGCCAGTCCTTCTTGGAGGGGCAAACTCATAAGATGGAGCTGGGGGATTTCTGGTTGACACCCTAGGCATTGGCCTTCAGGCTCCATCTTGTCCCTCGTGCTATTTAAAGTATGCATGAAACCAGTGGGAGAGCTCTTCCAAAATTTTGATGTTCAACACCACCAATGCGTGGAGAACACCCAACTCTTACCTCTCCTTTGTATCTCTTCCTTTTATTTAAGGAAGCTGATCTTGTTCTCTATCAGCATCTGATGTCGGTCATGCACTGCATGAGGTTCATCCAGTCAAAGCTGCATGTAGACAAGATAGAACTGTTTCTGATTCGTTGAATGGCAGTTCTGGGAATCATGCCAGAGTGGGTTCTTCTCCCTCTGCAGACTCAGGTCCACAATCTGGGTGTTCTGGATTGAGGTCTGAACCTGGATTTCAGGAGTGATCAGGAGAACATTTGCTCCCTGGAGGCTACTGTGCTTGTGTGCATTCCTAGAGTTCTCTGAGCTGGCCAAGACCTTGTGTGCTGTGGTCCCATCCTGTTTAGACTGCTGTAACACACTGCGTGTTGGGCTGCCTTTAAAACGTGTTCTGGTGAGTGCTGCTCAGCCTGAACCAGAAGGGGCTACACTGCTCATGTCTGCCGTTTGGGTGGACTTGAATGATCAAGCTGATTGATGGGTTAATGTCATGAGGTCCCATTACTCTGGTATTGCCCCTTCAACGTTCAGCTTTCAACTGCAAGCTCTTTGAGCTCTGTTATGCTCAACCTCTCCCTTCATCACGGGGACACTGCTTCCACCAGAAGATAGGAGATCTCCTCAGGGCCTCCTGCAGCCATGCAAAGATTTCTGGAGTGATATCACATTTTCCAACGAGGGTTGCTTGGAGGAGAAGTCAGCAGGGCGCCACTCCTTCGCACCCCATCCACGGTTACGTAGGAAGCTAGCTAAATGCTTCCCCACATTAGTAGCATGTCTAGGGCTCTTCCTGGGTCTGGGTGCTCTTGGTTGGCAGCCAAAACCCTTGCTACTGGTGGACAAAGGGCCTGGCGCCCGCTGTACCGGCACATGGCACCTCTTTTTAATTAGGCCACAGCCTTATCCTGAATAGTTCTCAGGCTTGAGTGTAATTATCCACATTACATCTACACCCCACACTCTGCAGCAACTATAGCTAGAAATACTAGCAATACTTCTGTCCTTGGCACTCTATTGGCATCCCGAGCATTTCCGTAAGAGGGCTTGGAAACCTACAAAAAGTTGCTGGAACTAACAGTAATTGTTCAACGGCCGTTGTTCGCGTCTCCAGTTGAAGCACCATCTAGATAGCCTAGTCTAAATATTAATTCTAGTGAATTAGTAACATGTTTAAAGTAAAATAAGGTGATATAAAGTATGCAGTTATTACAGAGGTTGATTGTATAATTTGCTATTTAATTTGTTATGAAATACAGCCCTGTGAATGTCAAACCTATAATTTATTCTATTAAGTTTGGTCTCACTAAGTTGAACTCTGCCTTTCACAGTTTAGTATTCTTTCTTTTCAATTAAGTTTCACCATGGCTTCTGCAGCTGACCAAAGGGTCTAGCACTAAATTGTGTTAATCAGTATGACTGTTTTAATAACAATTCCATGGAAATTAGACCTGTAAATCAAATATTGAAGGTAGCTATTTAAAGACAAATTTACACAGGACCAGAAATTCACTGATTTATTATTATTACTATTATTACTTTATTTAAAATTATTTTAAGCCTCTTTAAAGGTAAAGCCAATGTGCTATATCAATAAGACACTTTCACTGAGCCTATTTGCACATCATGGTGGCAAATTAATTAGCCTGAAATTTGCCAGCAAGTTGCTGCATGTGACCCACCTACACTTTCTGTAAACAACCCCTGGTTGGCTCAGTGAGAGACTAGGAGGATGGCGTGGGTTTAACCCTTAGTCCCTAAGCAATCCACTGGACTGGATTCACACCTCATGATCACAACCTTCAGTTGGGCTGGTTGAACGTTGTTTCAGAAATTAGAATTGCAAGTTAAACCCTGCATGATTTGCCACTATGGCAAGCAAGCCAGGTCACTGAGATCTTATCAAGTACAAGTGACAGGTTGGATTTATTGCTTCTGTGGCCATAATCCAGGAATTGTGTAGGTAGTTTTCTTATTGTATAATTCAAGGTCGAGAAAATGAGATTGGCTTTGCAGCATTCCAAAATGTGGGTAATCACACTGAATATGTATCAATATCAATAACACTGGAGCTAAGACAACCTCACTTTGCCTGCATCCCAAGAGAGTATGAACTAAAGATGCTTCGAAGGCTTGTGCAAAGGAGGGCAACCTCTTTCAGCTGAATTCACTTTCAGAAAGGCTTGGGCGGGGGGGGGGGGCACTTTCCAGAGACCAGCAGGGCTGAAGGCAAACGGGCTCGGCAGGGCCAAAAATTAAACACACGCAAATCCATCCTTATTGCAGCTTAAAGCTCTTACGTCAGTAGGAAGCCCTCGCGGTGGCATTTCAACCTTTTAGAATTAGGAACACTCCACTGAACAATTAGAAGTAAACCCCCAACCCCAGTGAGACTAGTAAACCCACAGAGAAGTGAGCATGGTGGGGTAAGTGATACTACACAACAGCTGTAAGGGAAAGGATCGCATGTTTGCGGACTTGACTGCAAAGGTCTGTTTTTGGCATTTCTGTGTGCTGCTCTGGCCATTCTGTCTGCATGTGCTCCCTAACTCAATGGAATTCCAACAGTAACGTCTACTGATCACTTTGGAAGGGGCCCTCAGGCTACTCCCTGAAGGTGATCCCCACAGGCAGCAGGTTTTCAGAAGTGAGCATAGAGATATGCAGGTTAGGGATGTCAGAGCAGAATTATGGTGGTGAACTGGAATATCATTGCCTTGGATCCAGACTGAAGTTCATCTTGCTCTATTCCAACTGGATTCAATGGGATTTAAGTGAGTTATATTTAAGGTGGCATCACATGTGTGTTTGAACAGAAACAAAGGCCAATGCCTTCTCCCATGTCCCCCTCCCCCCACAGAAGCATTATTTACTTATTAATTTGGAAATGCATATCCCATTCTTTTTGAAAAAGAAACTCAAAGTTGTTTACCGCAGGAAATATTCATATAATAAATCCAAATCTATTAAACACGTTAAACAACCATCAAAGGATACCAATAGCATAAAAACAAAATTCTGAAATCGATGAAATCAGCAATACAGAAAGCCAGGAAAGCAAAAAGAAAGCATCCGTATCAAATTCATGATGAAGAGAAAAAAACATTCCTTCAGCTGCCTTCCTAATCAACCTGTGTGTTACCAAAATTCAAAAGCTGTGTAAGGTTGAGCCCTTGGAGCACCTCAGCCAGAAGGGCACTCCATAGGCTGCATATCAGCCTGACTCATTGAATCAGTGGGAGCAGAGAGAGAGTGCCAGCCAGCATGGTGTGCTGGTTAGAGCATTGGGCAGGAGACCTGGAGGTCTGGGTTCAAGTCCCTGCTTGACAATGAAACTCACTGGGTGACTTAGGGCAATTCGTAGACCCTCAGTCTAACCTACTTCACGGGGTTCTTGAGGTGAGGATCAAATGGAGAGGAGGAGAACCTCATAAGCAACCAGAGTTCTGGGCAAGAAAAGGGGCAGGCTTTAATGTGATTTGATGATGATGATGATGACAACAACAACAACACAGAATGTTTACTCGCTATAGGTAAGATAATATGTTTAATTTCTCCTCACTGAATTCTTTATATTCATACTGGATTCAGTAGCCAAGCTTCTTAACTATTCAGAATAACACTTTTTATTCTCTCTGTCTGATGCATTACATTTAAAATGATAAGAAAACTGTTTTGCATTTCCATTGTGCCTGAAGCAAGAGATGCCAACGTACTTTTCCACTTTTTTTCCTGAAGTTTAGTCTTGTTGATTAGTAGTTGCCCTTCTGTAACATTACACAACACTATTTTGCAAAAGCAGATAAAATATACTTCTAAGCATCATGGAGGCAGTAACTTTTTTGTAATATATTTTATCTATGCGATGATAAGTTTCAGGTACAAAAGTTTACCATAGAGTTTATGGACTAGTAGCCATGCTAATATAGACAGATCACCAGGGGTTTTCCTTCTACTGCCTTAAGTTAGCTGTAAGTGTACTAGCGTGTATTCATTTTTTCTCATGGCATGCTCATTTTAAAGTATTATTATTTATTTTGTTTCTATACTGCCCCATAGCAGAAGCACCCGGATGAAAAGCACCAATTCAAATAACATTTGTCACTGCCATTCCCAAAGGAAGCAAGATGGAAAACCTAAGCCTACAGACATTGACAAGAAAAAATGGGAAATTCTTTTGCTAAAATTCAGGCTACACCTAAAAATGACCTCAATCCTCCCTTCCTCTGTGTGTGTGTGTGTGTTCACCCCCTTTGTTCAGAGGTGAGGTCTATGAGTAATTTGCTGTCACACAGATTTGCTAAATTTTAATTTCTGTGAGACTTGATGACAGAAATGAAATAGGTGCTTATTTTAACCCAACTGAAGTTTATGTCTTGGGCTTTTATGGGGCCTCTTGCCTCATAAAAATCACAAGAATTATATTGCAAGTTAGGTTTTAGAAATGCCATATTTCATCTGAACTTTCAAGCTTCGCACACTTGACCTGAAGCATTTCTTTCTTCTACTCATGGTGCTAGAATATATTTAAATGGCAGTTGTCAAAGCATTATCAGGTAATAATGAGAAAAAGATCACTAGCCTACATCAGGCATGAAACATCTTCATTTGAAAGACTTACCAAGAGCTAAATTATTGTCCTTTGGTAATGTCCAGTTTCCTACATTCAACATGCTTTGTGGAGCTTTTCCTTTTACAGCAGTTTCAAAGTGGTTTCCCACTTCCAGCTCACCTTGCCTGAGTTCGTTTAACGTAACACACACGCACACTGCCCTACTCACAAGTCTTTCTCTCCTCTCCCTCATTACGGTAATTTTCCAACAGTGGGCAGGGACCTGCTCGCAAGCTATAAGTGAACCATCTCCAAGGAACTCACAAATAAAGGACTGGATAACATCCATCTACAGAGGTCACTTCCAACTACATCTGTGAGCTATCTGGGCATTTGCCTTTTGAGCCAGAACGGTGAATCAGGCATAAACAGAGGCTGGGGACTACTCCGGATGTGGGTGATCTTTCTGAATTGGGAGAAAATTGCCCCTTTTGGCTGCAGAATGGTTTGTTGATGGGCTATATCTCCGGCTTGTCAGGAAAAGGCAAGCCAGGGCTTCTAGTTTGCATGTCATGATGCGGGAGGAGGGCTTGAGCATCCCCTGGCATACTGGCATCAGCCCAAGCTTTAAAAAAACCAGAACCAAAATGAAACTGGGTAGTTGTGATGCACAAACTGAGCCATCGCATTTGAGGCCCGGAGTGCAGGAGACTGGAATGGCCTATAGGAGTACCCTCTCATGCGCTCTCATGTTTTCTTTTCATTCCCCTAATTGTCTTTTAAATTTATAATGCTGCACATGACACTTGAGCTTCAGAAATGTTGAAGACTGAACTTAACCCCCCTCCCCCCAGAAAAAACCCGCTGCATTTTCTACTGGCTCTGGAGGTTCTTGCTGTAAGTTTGCTCATTAGCTCAAACACAGAGGTGGCTCTCTTTAAATCACATTCCATTTGACTCCTCAGAATTATGCTGGTGACAGAGGGTGAGTCCGCAAATCTTCAAACTATGAAGATGAGTAAAATCAATTCTCCTGACAGGAAGACTGAACTATTTCATTACATGGAACTGTAGGTTTTCTTATTTCCCAGGTGGGGAGAATAATAAAAACAAAAAGAAATAGGATATAGGAGTGGAATTGAACAAAGGGCATATAAAAAGAGCAGAACAAGAGAGAATACAAAAGGAACAGTTACTTTAATTTGCAAGGCTTGCCTTGGTTTATTCTTCATGACCTTTCTCCTCCCACTAGCTGGAAGTTATCTAGCATTGCAACACTAATGGCGCACTTCTCTTTGCAAAGCAGGGCTTTCTGCCAGTGACCTATGATAGACCTGGAAAATCCCTCTTGTGCAAAGGATGAAGCAATGAATATGATGCACACTCTTAAAAGGGGATAAAACAGTTGTATTTCTGCTTAAATAAATCCATTTTACCTTTTACAAAGTTTCAGACCACTGTGTCTAAACGACAAGGAGCATTTTCCCTTAAGTGCTGGGACATTTCAGAGAAGGCCGTTTTCCTACCATGGCGTGGCAAGCTGCAGTTAGGACAATTCATCCAGCCAAGCTGATGCGTCAACCCCAAGTCTTTCAGCAGGAAGCGACTGTCTCTCCCGCTAGTTTGCCTCCCAGACATCACTGCCTTCGATTCTCTCAGGGCTTGTCACGGATGCTTTGCTTTCGTCAAGTGACTCATCTTGTCCTTTTCTCTCATGGGCCCCACACTGCAATTCTACAGCAATTTTAAACACTCGGCAAGTTCACATAATCAGATTTAATAAATATGGTAGTTGGTGGGGGCGAGGGTCGTCTACAGAATCGTGTGGCAGCCTTAACTTTATGGATACCGTTGGCACTTTTCAGAGGATCCTAATCTCCATTTTTATGTTGCAGAATGTCTGTGTATAGGGTTTTAATTACTGTGGATCTCCACAATTCCTTTAAAAAGTATTTAGGAATGTGCTGGTATCCTGTTGAGCTTTTTGTGCAATCTAAGATTAATTGGATGTTTAATCAGGCCACTGCCATATTAGATTAGATGATGATTAAAAGCAGCCTCGTATAATTACAGTCCATATCACTAGATGGGTCTGCAGCAGTGGGCGAGAAATCAATAGTGTGTCATGTAGCAACCCTCTCCTAGCGTCAAGGAGCAGAATGCTTCCTAAGTGTTTCTAAAAGTAGGACTTTGAGTAAGTTGGGTGGATAGGCGTGCCCTGCTAATAAGCTACTATGAGTTGGCTGTTTGCTGAACACCGTGGGATTCCCAGCAAACAATTACACTCCAGGTCTTACACTCCGTCAACGGCAGCGTACATCCCAAGGTGCCTCCGTGGCAAAATTCCTCCCTGCCTCAGTTCAGACCCTTTGTGCCATTGTTCCGGTGGGGATGCTGGTCCCTGCCCGCCACGTCAGATTTTCAAATGGAAATAATTTTCAGAGGCCTTATAAATACAGGAACATGTTTGCCATCCGTGTGCATGGCGGTTCCCCGGGGGATTTTTCTGCTGCACAACTGTGTGGGACTGACTCTCCCATACTTAGCTCCCTCTCTCCAAGTCCACTTCATCTTCCATTTTGGAGCTTGCTTTTTTTTCACTTTATGGTGAAGTGCTGGCACCTACTTTATGCTGCTTTCTCCCGTCACTTGTCACCTTTCTCCCATCACGTGTCACTTCTCCCGTCACTTGTCACCTTCCACATTTGCTTCCTCTCAGTAGCAAACACCTTCCCTTCACATGGCACGCAGTACGAAAGAGCGCCTGTTTGTGAAAGCAACAGCCTTCCATTCCAGCTTCTTGCTTCCCTCCAGTGCTGGCAGGCACATTGCGATAGTCATGCTTTTAGGTGCTCTGGGTGCCATGAAGTGAGGAGGGAGAATGGCAGCAGCATGAATGAGATGCTGAGGATTGACATTGGTTTATACCAGCCTGGCCAGGCGGCTCTTTAGCTGTTCCTGGCAGCCCGCAATAAAATCACCTTGCCTGGTTCACACCAAGCCACCTTTGGCATCAACAGCCCTGAAAAATAAGCCACCCTGCAAAAACTGGTCTGGGTTTGCATGACACAACAACCCACAAAGGCTGATCACCCAGGCGGGTTGTGTTGTGTGATGCCGGTGAGCTTGTATGCTAGATATCTACAGTAGGTTTAGAGGGATATTTGCCTCAGTTAAGTGTGTGTGTGTGTGTGCGTGCCTGAGTGAAGCTCCATATAGCACATCTTGGGAGCCTGGATTGGAAAGTACAAAGTACAGTTGTTGTTATCTAATAAACTTATATCCCACCTTTCTGCAAGAAATGGCGGAAGACCTCCTCCACACCCCGTGCAAAGGTTGTGGGACTGAGAGAGATATAAATATAATAAATACATGTATTACTGAACCCACAAAATGGCTACTCCCCGCATCTTCTTGATGCACATCTCACTCATCCACTGGCATTAATCTGTTTTTATAAAATAAGATAAGCAGGCCAAAGATGGTATTCTCATTAGTCATAATTTCATTTTTATACTGCCCCACAACTGAAACTCTCCAGGTGGTTTGCAGCAATCCATAAAACAGACAATAAAATGCCATAAAAATTAAAATCCGGAAAAAGACATTTAAAACAGCAAAAACAAGCAATAACAAAGCAGGACTGTCAATCACCTGGGATAGGTAATCCCCTCATGCCTCTGGGCAGTCACAAATTCTTTAAAGTCCTGGTTTTGAAAAGAAGACAAATCTCATGCCAGCTGGGCTGCAGTGGGGAGGGCATTCCATAGATGGGGCCATCACAGAGAAAGCCCTCCCCCTTTTGGCCACCCTTGGTACTTCCCACAAGTTGGCTCTTGGAAGAAAGCCCCGGAGGTGGAGCCGATTGCCTGAGTAGATCGTGGCTGGGAGAGGCAGTTCAACGGGTATTGCGGCCCCAACTGCAATGTGGGAAGCTTCCTTCTTTTCTCTTCTCCAGGCACTATTTATGATGGTGCGCTTTGCTTTTCAGGCTGTCTCCTAAGGACGCCCTGGGGCCCCCCTTCCCTGTATCTGTGCAACAGGCCCCAGACGGCAACTATAGTTGAATGGAGACCAGTGGGTCACTTCTGTATAGTGCAGAGGGAATAACTAAAAGGAAAGAATGCGAAGTAGTGTTTGTCATTGTCTATTACCTTCCCATGCTTCTTTGGTAGGGATATTTGTAATTCATTTAAAATATAGCATCTTACCCATGACTATCTCTGCCAGGGGTTAAAAAAAAATCACACTGCGTGTGCAATGCAACTTTTCTACAGCCCACTGTCTTTTGTTCTGTTTTTCCCCCCTATTTAACAAAACGTGTGTTTGGTTTGCAAAAGTGGGTGTAATTTTCCTGAATTACATCTTTGACCTCTGCCCCACTTCCTTTATCACTACAAATAAGGTGGAAGACAAGGCAGACCTGCTTTTCCTTCAGGTTTTTTCCTTCCCTTGCTTGTTCTGCCCCACGTCTGGACCCCCGTTTTTTGTGGCAGGAGAAAAAGGGCACAACCACTTCATGAGAAGATCTTTTTCCGAAATGCGTCTCAGGCTTGCACTCTGACAAGCATCGGTGCCAGAGGTGCTTAGAGTGGGTCTTTCAAGCCTGATTTTGTGCAGGTTTTAATTTTTCTGCTGCCAAGTTCATTTATCTCCTCTTCCCTCTTCCCCCAGAATGTCTTCTTTACTCCCACTCCAAGGTGGAGTTCCCCATCTTGGAAAGGCGGCCGGTGAAGGGACTTCCATTCCGTCTGAACAGGGGGGTTTCTGGAGCGGGATCAGAGAGCAGATTCCCAACTCCAAGAAGGGTGTTCCGTTTCCAGCCTTGGATCTGGAAATCTGAAGCATCTTATGGCTGCAAGGTAGCCATTAGGAATTATTAACACTAATTCTGCATATAGCCAGGCTCAACTGCTCTCACATGTCTTGGGGGCCAGTTTAGTCAGGGCTCAACACTAGAATTTGTTTTTAATCCTGGGATGGTAGAAAGAGCTGCAGAGCACTTCGGCAGAAGAACGCCATAATTCAGCCACTGCTTAACAGTGGTTAAGCACCTCTGCTTCTACTCAAGACAGCAATTAAGTTGTCAGCTGCTTAACTCAAAGGATAAAGAGATGTCTTTTACCTCTCAGGTGCTCACTCCTTTCTTTTGCAGCAGCAACTCTGAGGAGAAAAAATAAGCTCAAAAGCACGTTTGCACAGCAAGAGTTTTTCACCTTTAGGTGTGTGCTGTGCTACTTCTCACCAAGATGGCACACGCAGCAACCAACCTGCCCTTCTTGCACAGTCACTTCTGAAGAGCGCTGCGGCGTGTGATGCCCACGCTGCTGCACCTTTCCCCATTCAAGAAGAAGGAAAGGAAAGGATTTAATTCATTCTTCTTTATTAATATCCAAAGACAGCTTGCTGGGTCCTTGCTGGGGAACGGCTGCTCAGGTTAGGCAAGGAGAAGGGCTTCCTTTTTTTCAGAAAAGGTTTTGCTCCTGTGAAAAGCACAATCAATGTTAGCATTTGCCTCGTACTTCCTACACAAATCTGGTGGAATTAAAATGAGTAGCTTTCCTTTCATTCTTTGCTGAAAGCAGTGTCTCAGCTTGCAAAAATTCCAATTCTAGGGACAAAAGAATCACCATTCCTCAGCAGCCTGAAGACCAGAGGAAGGAGGCGGAGTGGGGGAGGGTGAGCAGCCCCACTGGGGGTGTATACTCAGGAAGAAGTACTGTTTCTTAGGTCATGCAGATACCTGCATGCAGGTAGCCTGCTAGAAGCTACAAAGGATCACACAAAATGGGAATTTTTAAAATTATGTCTTAATCATGTAGACACTTAGAGCACTTGTTGAATGGATTACAACACTGGAGGAAAAGGGATGGGGAGTCAGAGCAGATGGGAATCACATAAGTCCACTGTTTGTGAGCAAACAGGACTGGCAACATGGTTTCCTAATTGGATCAGCAACATTATATGGGGTGGATCCCTGAGAGAGACCTGAATATGCAATGTTGTGTCTGAGAGGGGAGTGGAAACATTGTATCCTGATTGTATCAGGATGTCTCTCTTAACAAGCTCAGGCCGCTCTTGCCAGTTTCCCACTTGCCAGAGTAATCATGGTGGAGCATCAGTCCAATCATCCCCAGCATCCTTTCAGCTGTGCAATCCGATTTTGGGAATCCCTAGGGAGGTCTGGCTACCACTGAGCCAGACATCCCCTGGGTACCATGTGCAGACATCCCTTCTATTTGGCCAGCCCTTTTAGATGAACACAGTTCGCATGCCCACCTGCACTAACCAGATCCTTGAGTGATCTTTCCCCTGCTGCCAGGTTCATATAAATCGGGTGGGTCACTAGGGGAGACCCAGTGCCCATTTTTGCCCCCTGCCCCTCTCCCATGGGCTCCACCCACCCTTAAAATGAGCTAACTTTGGCCCTTTTGGTGTGCCATAGCTATTTTGGACACCATTATTCAAACAAAGGAGTTCAAGACAATGGGGGACAGCATAGGTGGCCTGAAGCCCATGCATTGGCTACTTCCTCTACGGATACGGAACAGAATGAATTGGGGTCAGTCAGAGAAGATGTGAAAGGGGCTGGCTGCAACTGCTTGTTGGAAAGGAAGAGTTTTGTTTCAACATATTTTTACTTTATTCCCAGCTAGATGTGCATGTGCCATTGAAAACTCAGCTTTGAATGAACCGTTCTGAATACAGTAATAAATATTACATGATTGTAAACTAGTTTGAGCCTGCAGGATAGATAGGCATGAGTAATAAACAAGAGCAGTTATTGACTAATTGCATCTGATCGTTCTGACTTCTTAAAAGATTAGATACACAAAATAGTACAAAACCCCTGTGGCTTCCATTACCACATCATGTAAATAGGGATTTTTCCAGTGCAGTACATTCTAAAATTCTAAAGGACTTTTATGTAGTTTACATCTTCATCATTTGCTAGAGTATATAATCAGAGTTGTGTACTTAAAAGATTTGCATTACTAATACATCCATTTTGCACACTGTGCTGAACAAATATCATAAGCTCCCATGCAAGCTGAAAAAAGGGTTCTGTGAGTTCCATATAATTTTTCAGTATGTGAATTCTATTTTGTTTGGTGCTGTTGTCCACTAAATCAGCAATACAGGCACATCAGACTTTGGCTACTCAGTTCCACTGGTGTTACTTAAACCAAAAATTATTGTGGAGTTATTTCAGCTGTTCTCTCTCTCACACACACACACAGACACAGAGAGAGAGAGAGGGAGGGAGGGAGGGAGGGTGTGCACATATATGGATGTTCAATCCGGATGTAATCATACTTAAAGCAGCCCCACTGAAATCAATTGGTGTTTGCTAAGTCGTACTCTATAGAAATATGTTATTGTTACCCATGCTTTTGAGTTGGCCAGTTACCACCACTTAACATAATAACGGGGTCTCTGATATTGCTAGTAATACACTGAACAGCCTCTCTAACTGGATGAGGTTCTTTTTTTTATTTGCAGTATGAAAGGTTTACTTCCCACTTTATTTAGAAGTCCCATTTCATTGCATTTGAAAACAGAATGGAAATTATTTTTAACTAACATCCTTAGGATCATACTGCAAGCTATGTTATATTACTGATCTGTGCCAAACATTATACGAATGTAAACATTTAGCCAACATATTAAGGATTTCTATGTGGTTTAGGCAGGGTGTGCCAAGGTTGTTTCAAAAAATTACTTTGCGGTAAGGAAAAACTGCTGGATATCTGCAGGGTTTGTGTGTTGGTATCTGCCAAATTAAACTGCTAACGAACGGCAAATAGACTGAAGTACCTCTAATCAATATTTAATTTCCAGCCATGAAGGTGGCAAGCAAGGGGAAATAACAGAGGTAAGATTTGCAAATAATGTAGATGCAATCTCAGCTAATATAAAATTACTTGTAAATAGTTTTGTATTTGCTCTATCGCACCCTTGTAGTATCTTTTGATATAAAAAGCTATCTGCGTTAACTGCTACAAGACAGACAATCTACATTTACTGATTTTACTTGTTGTTTTCCCCTGCCATCAAGTCATCTCCAACTTCTGTGACCCCTTGAGTGAAAGCCTTCCAGAATGCCCTGTCTGCGGGAGCTCCACTCAACTCTTCCATGTTCAAGGCTGTGGCTTTCTTTATGGAGTCTGTCCTTCTCATATTTGGTCTTCCATTTGGTCTTCACTTTCCATGACATGCTTGTCTTCTCCAGGGAGTCTTGCCTTCTCATGATGTGCCCAAAGCATGACAGCCCCAGCTTTGTCGTGTTTGCTTCTAGAGGAAGCTGTGGCTTGATTTGATCTTGGACCCACTGTTCCTCTGTCAGCCCAGGCTCTTCCAAAGCTCTCCTCCAGCACCATGTTTCAAATGCATCAATTTTCTTCTTGCCAGCTTCCTCCACTGTCCAGCTCCCACACCCATACATTGTGACTGGAAATGCAATCGTTTGGGTGATCTTGGCCTTGGTCTCCAGTGAAACATCCTTGCACTTGGTGACCTTTTCTAGTTCCCTCATTGCTGTTCTTCCACTTCTCGGTCTTCTTCAGATTTCTTGGCTGCTGTTTCCCTTTGGGTTGATGACTGAGCCGAGGTGTGCGATCTTACTTAACCACTGTGAAATCTCAGCTTGCTCTCTTGAATCCACAAGCAGCAGCCCCTGGTCACCCTTTGGGGCCCCACTTTCAGCCCAATGGCCAAATTCAATTTTGCGACCACTCACAGGGGCCACATTCAAGGGGTAGGTGTTGGCAAAAGGGGTGCGAGCAAACATTTTTTTAAAACAAATAACTGTTGCAGGCGGCAATTAAGCCTTAGGAGAAGCATTTCAGCTATTTAAAATGGGGAGAAAATTGCATAACAGGCAGGAACCTGGGTCAGTGGCCAGGAGGATACAGCTGAGGCCAGGAGAAGTGAGCATGGCCAACTGAGGAAGCCTGAAGGTTCGGCCTGGTTCCCTGGGCCTGAGGTCCCCCATCCCGACCTAGAGGAAAGCAATTCATATTTCCAAATCTTTCTAGGTAGTCCACTAAATGTGAGTTGGGGTGTGTGTGGGGGGGGGTTAATCCCAGGTAGGATGCTACCTTTTTCCAGAGGGTAGCAATGCTAGTTTCTCATGGCACCTTAACATCTAAGTATGGAAAAGTTTGAAACGTTAGAAAAGGTTGCTGGCTGGTACTGTGTGCCTTCAGAAACTGCATTCAGACCTTGGCCACCTGTGACCAAAGCAAGAGCAGAGACAATGGTTTCCATATGCCACGTGTCACACAAGCCCAGTTCCCAGTTCTGTGAAGAAAGGGAAAGTAGATGCAGCATCAAACAGCCTTGTGCTGTGAGTGGAGATGTTGCTCCGTGTATTTGGGTTTTTTGCCCTTACAATAAGTTTCCAATGAAAAGCAATGGGAACGGTTTGATCAACATATAGGAAGGGAAGTATCCATGGCTGTGATACTCAGAGGAATGGGAAAATTACAAGTAGACCCAGTGAAACAGGATTTAATTTCTTGCTTTCCCTGGCTGAGCTTGGTTCATGCAACTCAAGTTTATACAGCCAAAGACTTCCCTACTTTTTAAGGAGTCTGGTCCCTCTGGGATGAGAATTGCAGGAAGTGGCTTGATACAAGCACTTTTACTGATGAGGAACCAATGCTATTCAGAATCCCTCTTTAAGGAGAATCCCACTTTGTTCCCCACCCAAAGTGATGTCATTCACTTTCTGTGTGCAGTTGTGTCACCCAGCCAGGGGGAAAAATTCACCCACTGCATTAGGACCCTGAGCACAATAATCGAAGCTGCACTTGTTGAGGTTTCTGCTGGGAATGGGAGAAGTTTTACGCTTCCCCCAGGGCGAGGGCACAGCAGAAGGAACTTTATAGGACTGCAAGAAACAAGAGAAATAATTGTGATTATGCAGGCTAAAAGTAGGGACCATTTCAGTAATGAAAGAGAAAAGCTGGGCAGACCGCAAGGACAAAGGCTATTTTAGACCTTATGAGTGGGAAGGAATCAGCTACATAAACAAGGTTGGAATGAGAGAGCTTTTAGAATCTAGGGAACAGAACTGCCGAACAAAAAGGGCCCATTGCTTTCTAAAGTCATCAAATTAGTACTGATATAAAAACACATTTAAAAGCAGATCTGAAAAGGCATAATGTATGAACATGAGGTAAAGGAAAACACATGGAGACATTTGTACTGTCACCCATGCTGCAAAGGAAGTGGTTATGGCCACCAGGTTGGAGCTCTTTATGAGAGAATCACACAGATTCATGGAGAATCATGCCATCCATGGCCATGAACCATGATGGCCAAATAGTTCCTGCAGAATCATGGACCACATTCTTTTGCATTTGAGCTGCTAGAGTGGGCTACTGCTTTGCTTGGGCGCTTCCCGGAGGCATCTACAGTTCTACAATTTGGCCACTGTAGGAAACAGAAGCTAGGTGAGATAGGCCTTGAGTCTGAATCATCCAGGCTGGAACATAATATTTAACGCCTGTCCTGGTGCCAGGGGATGGGTGCATTGGGTATTTCCAGGTGTGGCTAATGGGAAGTGCCAACATAAGTTGAATATCTGCAGGTTTGGGGTATTGTTTGTTTTTTGTATGTCGGGGCTACCCATTGGCTTTGAGAGGGCTTACAGTACACATTCACTCACATGATGCATTTAAAGAACACCTGGAAGAGCAAACTTTTGGATGATGGATAGCTGGCATGGATTCAGGCAGAGAGGTCATGCTGAACTAATCTGCTGGAGCTCTTTGAAGATATTACTGCAAGCAAAGATAAGGAAAATTTAGAGGATGTAGTATTGTTGTATTTTCAAAAAGAATTTGACAAGGTTCTACATCAGAGATAAATGCCGCAGGTAATGAACATCAGCATTTGAAGAAAATGAAAACGTTGGGTAGGAAGAGGCTGTATGGAGGAGGAAACAAAGCAGGTGTGGACTGAAACGTTTAATGCTGCAAAATGGTTGTGTGTCACGTACCCCAGGAATCAAGCCCCCCAGGTAATGTCTTCATTAAACCATACACAATAGTTTGATGAAATGTGGCCAGAAATGAAAGCATGGAGGTGCGTCACCTTTGCTGCTGTTTCTAAGTGTCTTTTGTCTAAGAAAAGCAATGCGTGATCTCTTAGGAGTGCCTTATGCATGCGATCAGTAGACAAACTAAGAGGTGTGACAGGATTGCAGTGGCAGAGACGCCATGTGAGGGCCTTCCTCTCCTCACCGGTTGAAACCATCGCATTGCAGAGCTTCTCCCCTAAAATGTTCATGAACCCCTCCCATTGCGGCCACCTGAAGTGCATTGCAAATACCCGGAGTGTGAAGCCAGGTTTCTACATGCAGAGCTGTCTTTTTAGTTGCTCTACTCATGGAGATTGTTTTCCCTCCCTCCTGTAGTGGTGGAGATTGCAGTTTGGGGAGAGGATTTAATTCTCCACTCCTGTAGTGTCGTCGGGTGAACTGTTCTAACTGGTCCTCAGCCTCTGTGGACAAATATACTTTCCATCAGCCCAGGACCATCCAGCGAGTGACCAGGCCATAAGAACAGAACCACACATAATTCCTCCACCTCCAGAGAACCAAATCAGGGGTTGCTCCACACCAGTAAGTCTTCTCTGATGCATGGTGAAAGCAGGCCCTCCAAAACGCCCTGTCCTTGACAGCCCTGCTCAGCTATTATAGTGTGAAAGTTGTGGCTCCTTTTATGGAATCGATCCCTCCACTCAACCAGAACCCCAGGCTAAGGGTGTGCCCCACTGCAAAGATAGAGCCAGATACTAGTAGGAACAAGGCCATGGTTGCCATGACAGACATGCAACCCCAAACCACTTCAGACTGTGTTATCTCAGCACGAATGTAGGAACTCCTCGAAACAAGCAGCCAGGTAAGGTCTAATTCCATCCTTGAGCTCATCCCAGCTAGCTCAGGAAGGCAGATGGCTGAGCAGCAGAGGGAATGGTACCCCAATGGACTCCCTACGTGGTCCGAGCCCTGCAGTCACAGACGCAGGTGGAAAAAGATTGAAGGGGTGCACAGCACCTCTTGATTGGCATGTTCTGAGTCCTCAGTTGATTAAGTAAACCAGGAGTTTATCAGGTAAAGGAGAATTCCAGACACTCCTTTCATGAGCAAACTTCTATATTGCTAGCAAATTTCTGTTTCCTAATTAGGTAATGTATCAAAATGTACATAATCTGGTGTGGATAGAAATTACTTTTACATTAATGTAGTGTTTCCAACTGAATGGTTTAGCTTTGTTGATTTCAATGGGTTGACTCTAAGGATAACGAAGTGTGCATCCCGTCCAGTGTGTCTCCTTTCCATAAGTTGTTACAGCACACTTGGGTGAATAAATGATGCTTAGGGTTGTTAGGATTCTCCTAACACTGGCCAATCACACATCGTTGGTCTGATTCTTATGCACACTCTAGTAGCTTTGCTCATGGGAAGATGGTGCAAAGCGAGCAATATCAAACATGAAACTTGTGCAAAATTTGGACACATTTAGTAATTTGCACCATTTTTGTAATTCCTCCATAGATGAAAGTGGGCGTGTTTTAGTCAACAGGGAAAAGTGAGCAAATTAGGATGTTTATGCAAAACTGCTGAATTGGGAGAACTGCCCAAATCAAATGTGAGCACAGGGCTGGCCATTGGTGAACAATTTTGCTCATGCTCATAATTGCATTTGGGATTTCGTGCATGGCATGTTTGCATCTGTTGTAAGCAAAAATCGAATCCTCCTGTTTCCCTACAAGACACATGGCTGTGCCAACAACTGTGTGAAATAGGGGGACAAGGAAACAAGTGGTGGGGCTCCTATATGAGTCTTTCCCAACTTGATGTCAGGTGATCTGACCTAAAAACCCCAGCATACCTGGCTATTAGCTATGCTGGCTCAGGAGGCAGGAGCTGATGTCAACCAAGAGCTAGAAAACACTTGGCTCAGGAAGGCAGGCCTCTTCGGGATGGCCAGTTGGCTCCCATCACATGTAAATTGATTCCGCGCCCTTGAATTATGGTCTTAATCAATCATGATTGGCCATCCTCATTTATTTATTTTTTCTCCTCTAGGATCCTGCATGTTATGGGACGATTAAATAGTACCATAATCCCCAAAGAATATACTGTGTGCATTTGTTGGAGAGCAGAGAATCAAACAAATGTTTAGAGAAGGACTAATATTAGTCCAAATCATTATCAGCTCGACTGCAGTAAAGAACTGGCACAAGCCATTACTATGATGAGTCCATGAAGACAAATATGTGTTTGGAACAATAGGACAGTGATGAACATTTCGCTCACTGCACAGAGAGTGTTTTGGGCCGAACGCTGAAATAGTAAAGCATAAACTATCCCATCCCACATTTCAAGAAGGCGGTAAACCCTTTGCTTTGATATATGCCTGGCTAGAGCTCTTGCTGGGAAGGGCGGGACAAATTGCATTTATTTATGTCTTCATTATTAACACCTATTTACTGCCTTGTTTGCTAGAAAGACCTCAAGAGGATGGCTGGGGCAGGGGAAGGCAAAGTGGAGATGAAGATGCGCTGGTAGATTTAGAGTGGATCTGTAAAGGTTTCTGACTCCCAATTATCCAGCAACAACAGGCCGCGCTTCCTTCTATTCCCCCTCCTCTTCTAAAGGGCTGTTAGCATACCTGAGGTATAGTAGCCAATGTCAGTTTGCACCTGTGTGTGTGGGTCAGCTTTCCCAGTCGAGTTGTAGGCCACATCTGGAGACACCAGCTTCAGGGAGGCTGATGCCTGTAATTATGTGCTTCAGTATGGAGTAAGCTCTGCTCCCAAACACCATTTGGCATCCAGCACTGCCCACCTTGGCCCTGGGTTGGAGGACCTTGGGGTTCCACCAGCCCAGAAGATTCCACAAGAAGGAAGACGGTCCGTGCCAGGGATTGGCACTTCATGCTTGCTCTCACGGGTGGGCAAGTCGTGGTTGGCCAGCTGCATGTGGCCTTCCATTTGCCACCCTTGCGGCTGCCTTGCATCCCCCTCAGCCTCTGCTTTCACTGCAAGAAGGACCACCCTGGAGTGCAGCATTCCAACCAGCCAGCCCCCCAAAGAGCTCCTGGGCAGACTGGCCACAGCACGACGCCACAGGAGAAGCAGGTGTGTGAGGACGACTCCTCATGTGCCATCTGTCCCCAGGGGAGTCACTGTGATGGAGGCCAGGTCACAGCCCCTTCCCCATGACTGCGGTCTTCAGCAGCATTGCTGCAACGGGGTGGAACCACCTGAACATGGCACCCAATTCCGTGATACTGCCCCGTTTTGCTGGGATGTGGTAGGTTTCCTAAACATTTCGCCTGTTGTTCTGCAGATTGCATCGCAAGCATGAGAATGTATGACCTTCAGCCACAAATTGCACTTGGGTCCACGTTGAGTTCTGAGAGGTGCAAACTGGGCGAATTCTGTTCATAAATGAACTGAAATGGATTTCTAATCCATCCAACAGATTTCTTATCCAGGATCCAGTGTGGCCATAGTTTCACACCCCTGCATTATCACAGAACCATTCAGAGGGGCAATCGTAAAAGAGGCAAGTGGCTAAAATTAATATTCTAATTAATAGAAAGGCAACTGCCTCCTTCACCATAAAGGCTGAAGTATCACACTCCGTCACACACCTCCTGCGATGTTTTCGAAATTCTGTCTGCTTCACTGAGAGCAAGAAGCTCACCACGTGCCTTTAAGTGGATACCAAGCTTTGATAATATCCCATGGAATTCTCCCTGGGGTTTTGTCTAATAGGGTTAGAAGAGAACAGGCAATGCATGCAAACTCAAAAGACCTCTAAGTATTACAACAAATTTGTTTATCCGTATCATGATCACTAAGGAAAGTGGAAGCATTGCAAGAAAAAACATTGCAACCCCTACAGACAGAACAGAAGGCGGATGCTTTTCTTTTTTAATGAAGCATGGGCTTTTAAAAGTAAACATATGCTCAAAATATTTCAGAAAGCCTAGAGATCTTTTTAAGAACAGCCCTGGGGAAGTTAGAATGAGATGGGAAATGAAATTAAGGAGGGCAGCCACTGTTTTCCTAAGTTATCCTAGCCAGAAGTTAGTTCAGCTGGAATGAGGGAATAGCACGCAATCTGCTTTTAGTATAAATGAAATACATTAGGTGATGAAGGTTTCTAGAAGTTGGTGTTCAGAGACTTCCATGCCCCTGTCATTTAGTTTTTTACTTTGATAGCTTGGTATATTACTACAGTTAATGCTAGAATGTGGTAGGTGTGTGTGGAATGGCAGAAGGTGGCGAGATTAACCCATACACAATACGTGAGACAAGCAGGGGCCCACGGGAAAGGGTGCACAGGAGGTCCTTAATTCATGCCTGCAGCCCCTCCACTGAAGTATCCATTAACCTCCCCAGAGGTGCCTCGGCATTCCATGTCCACTGAGCATGCTAAGTCCTCTTCGGCCTGTCATTTTTGAGGAGGTGGGAGTGGAAAGACCGCTGCCCCATCTTGATTTTGGGCACCATTTAAATCTTGGGTTTTTTCCCTTGGAGTTCCACAGGCAGCTCTCACTTCTGTCCCTGCAGATTTCCTGGCCTGTCTTCTCCCTCTCCTTCCAAGCAGTTCAGGACAAAGGCTTTCTAACTAAAAGTCTCCATTATGTTAAAGCTGACTAGGCTGCTTTGTGCTCCAAAAGGAGAATTGTGCAGAAGTCAGTCACAAAGGAAATAAGTGAAGCCAGAATACTGGCCATTAGGGAAATGCAGCTTGATGGTATACCGTTTGTTCCAAACTGAACGCCTGCACTTTTACCCCCATCCCCCACCCTGGTAACTCCATCTTCAAGGTGGATCCTGCTGCTTTTGGGCCAGTTGCCTGGAATGTCAGATGCTTCCTCACTTGTCTACCCTCTTATTCGGATAACTTGTGATTGGACTGTTCCGTTTTCCCCCTTCTGAACTGTCAGTCAGTCTTCTATGGGCATTGAGCATGTTCAGCCTTCACTGGGCTCTTTTTTCTGTGTTCAGGCCATTTGGGAATTTTGCTTCCATAAAAAAGTTTTGTACTTTGGAAAACCTTGGGGGTCTCTCCAGAATCTGCGGATCGCTTTCTCTTGTGTGTTGCTTTTGATATTACTTTCTCCATGGGAAGCCTTTTGGATGTTAACATTACAGTTACCCTTAGTAGTGTGAATGAGATGTTGCGTTTGCCAAGATACTTGTTCATAGTCAACATTTGGAGTAATTATATGGGGATTATTTCTATTTTTTAAATCCATACTGTCTTCTTAAGGCAGTGGATGTTACAGTAGGTATACATGGCGAGTAATATTAAGTATATTCCATCATTTCCTTGAGTTTGTAACTTGATATAGAATGCCAAGCAATGGAATATTTGTGTGTTGTAGAAAGCATTTTCCAGAAAAGCTGAGCTTGCAAGCTTGCCAACTTATCAAAAAAACAACTGTGGGAGAACATATGCTTGTTAATGATGCAAGGCAGAGATTGATATTAAATGAACAAACTTTTCCCCAAGGAATTCTAAGTTGTTCTTCACATCAGCTTGTTGAAATGGACTTTTACTGGTATTCCTTGGTTGATAGCTTTATTTATTTAATTCTTATAAAATTTGATATACTGTTCCCTCAGCGCATTGCTCTCAGAATGGTTCACAAATAATAGTATGTATTGTATCTGGTTGATAGTATTCATTGTGTCTATTATAATTTAAAATGTCGTATGTATCTAAGCACTGACATGTTTCTGCTCCTATATTGTAGTACAATATAACTACCATTCATGTGATATTAAGTCTTTGCATCCATGAGAGCCAGAGTGGTGTAGTGGTTAAGAGTGTGGGACTGGGACTCAGACGATCCGGGTTCAAGTCCCCGCTCAGCCATGGAGCCAACTGGGTGACTTTGGGCCAGTCACAGACTCTCAGCCCAGCCTACCTCACAGGGTTGTTGTGGGGATAAGATGGAGGAGGAGAATGATGAAGCTGCCTTGAGCCCTTTGAAGAAAAAGGCAGGATATAAATTGAAAAATAAATAAATAAAATAAAAATAAATAAATGATGTTGGTGAATATTGCCATTTTGGCTACATAACTGACAGCACCCAAGAATGGAATTAGAATTGGAATTCAGGATATTCTCTTACTGCAGAGTTTGTGAATGTGAAGCCAGGAAGGCACGAGGAGGTCTGAGGATGAGGTGTTGCCCTCCTCTCCTACCCCCGGTGCTGTCCGAATTGTGGAGCGTGATGGCCACATTTCGGAGTTCTTTTCAGCCGGAAAATAGCACAGCGCTTCCCCTCGTGCTGTCTTTGGACATTTTCTTCCCCTAGAGCGTACACTGAGGTGCTTCCCTTTCCCCACACAGCTAAACCGTGACTGGGATGGAACGGATCCTTGCTTTTCCTGTTGATTTCAGAAGGCCAAGGATGACGTGAGTGATGGGGCAGCTGCTGCTCTGGGGCGTGCCCTGTCCAGCATGGGGCAGTATCCAGCACTGCTGCCTGCTGCTGGGTGTCTGCCCCTTCCTGCGTGCCTGTGCAACCAACTGCTAGCGGGACAGGAACTAGCACTTTTTGCCACGGCCTGGAAGTGAGCAGAGATGTCGGCTTTCAGAATGCGGTGGGTCACTGGAGCTCCCTTCTGAGAGCCCTATTCTGAAACTAGCACTCCCGAGCCATCATCATCATCATCATCAACATCACCACCACCTTTGATTATATCCCACCTGTTCCAAGAGGCTCACCTGTTCTAGGAGGCTCATTTCCAGTCATTTCATGGATGACTAATTCGCCTTTGTGCAGGTGGTAGGTCAAGATAGCCCGGGAGCAACGTTGGATCGTGCCCATAGTTGTGACCATTTTACTAAATGGCAATATTGGATTTTGCTCTACATTCGTCATTTCTCTGTTCACCCATTTGTGAGCAATTAATGGTGACTTGGTAAACTTGTCACAAGGTCCAATATTTTTCCGTGCAATATGATAGCAAAATTAAGCCATGTTATGGTGCCTGTGCCATCAATATAATTGTGATGATTCTTTAAATAACCATACCCTAACACTCTTACGAGTCATGCTAATTAAAGCAATTAATGACTGTCTTCTTACACAGAGAGCTTGGATGGGTGAAATGCACTTTTGATTGGTACACATGGTTTGGAAAATGTTCATTTGCTACAACTGGTAATAATGTAAGCTATTCTATATGCTTACGATCCTGTACATATTAGCACAAACATTCTGTGGCCCACTGATTTCACTGGCATTTATAAGTAATAATAAATAATTTGATTCAAAAATGTGTGCACTTCAGCTTGTCAGCAGAATTGCAAAGGAAGTATTCAGGAAAGTCAGGATTTTTTCCTCTCGATTCTGCAAAAGGGAAATGAAGGGAGAGAAAATTGGACTAATTTTGTATTTTAGGTACTGCTTTTAATCTCTTTGTGTTCACCTGATGTTTGTAAACATAAAGCACAATGGGAAAGCACCATTTTCCATTTCTATTTTTGTGCGTGAGCGGAAAAAATAGTGCAAAATACAGCTCCTATGTTGTAGGACACCTGCTGCAGAATGGATCTAGCATCCTTCGAGAACTCGTTTTTGATCTTCACAAAATATGCCTAGTAGCAGCGCTGGAGACGACTCACCCTGGGACTTGTAGTTTTACTGTGGTCCAGGATCCAGGGATCAGAGTGCTTTCTTCTTTGGGCACATGTCTGATGTGAGCTTGGCATCCCTTATACTAAAGGAAGAAAGACCTAATGGGGCAGCATCCCTTCCTCTTTTTCCTAGCTTGGGGGGCTAAAGGTCAAACAGAGAAACTCCAAGCTGTTGTTTGACTTGGAGTAGCTATTCCTAGGTGGAGGAAGCGTGGACACATCTGCTGTTTATTAGTAATATGTCTGGCTTTCTGTTCTCTCTTTTCCCTGGATGAAGCTTCTAATTGCTCAAGAGAGTCCCTGATGATTGTCTTGGGGTTTCAGCTTTGGTGTAAACCTCCCAAATACCTAGTTCCCACCTTAGCTTGTTAATATTTGTTACACATGTGAGTGTTGGGCTTGAAACTCTTCTGAACTAAAATAGATAC
Organism: Varanus salvator macromaculatus; assembly: GCA_023646645.1. NCBI lineage: Eukaryota > Metazoa > Chordata > Lepidosauria > Squamata > Varanidae > Varanus > Varanus salvator. Next base: position 22,175,613 of record JAIXND010000773.1, on the reverse strand, counting down.
AAATAATAAAATCATCTCCATTCTAGATAGCTGTGTTGGTGCTAACCTTGGTTCTCTTAATAGATTATAAAGAGAACCAATAGATTATAAAGAGAACCAAGGTTAGCACCAACACAGCTATCTAGAATGGAGATGATTTTGTAAAATGATGGCAGCAGTCCTGGAATTGGCTCCAATATGAAAAATATTTGTGTGTGCGCATTCAAAATGGCTTGGGACCCGTAGTCATTCTGTTCCACTACCTATTCTATATAAACCAGAGATAACATGTCAAGTACTTCCCGAACTTAAAATTAGCAGAGAACTAAACTCTTAAGTCTGTTTTTAAACAGATTCTCAAGTCCATTTTATTCCAGCAGCTTTTGATGTTTCTATCAAGTTCTTGTAAATATACCAGATTAATGGAGGGAGTCATTAGGGGCTGCAGGATATTTCAAATTCCCAGATGCAGGTTTGGAACCGGCACAGGAGCTTAGAGTTGGGAATCAGTGCCAGACCCATATAGCCCAAAGGGCCTGATCCTACCTAATATTGAAAGCTAAGCGGGGTCAGCCCTGGTTAGAATATGGATGGGAGACTTGAGCCCTGCACTGAGCAGGGGGTTGGGACCCAGTGTCCCTCTAGGCCCCTTCCAGCTGTGTGATGCTTTGATTCTTCCCACCAGCATGGAAAAAAATGTGCTGGCTACTCTGTGGGGTTGGGAGAGCAACATCAGGGAAAGGGAAAGGGAAAGGAGGAGCCCGGAAGGACTAGGATACACGCTTTCCTGCAACCACTAGAGTTTGTGTCCCTCTCCCTCCAAAATGCCGCAACCAGACAGCGGGGAGGAGCAGCTCTAGCGAAGTATGAAGGGTGCAAGGATGGGACGATCACACCTCTGACTCTGCATAGGATGACAGTGAGCCTCCAGGCTTTGGGTCTCAAAGGCATTGCAGTAGGATTGCCATCTAAGGGGTTTTAGTCTTTTAACCTTAGGAGGGCATTCAGATGTAAAGCTGCTCCCGTGTTTCTGTTTTTATGGCTATAGGATTGCTGGCAATTTAGCTCATTTACCAGTGTCTAATTTTGTGTGTAGGCTGCCTGGACACCACCATAAGAAGTAGAGCAACCGTACTTTCCCATGAGCAGGTTCTTTTCTTTCGCAGGAAGGCATTCAGACACGTGACTGCACTCGTGTCGTGCGAAGGGGTGCCATCTGTGATGACGTGGTCTGCTGAATGTGTCGCCAGCCAGGGAGGGGGAACATCTGGCCAGCTGTCCAGTTCCCAGTCCAGTCCGGTGGCTCCTTTCCATTGCCAGGAAAGATGGTTCCCATCACCGATAGACGCGTGTCCCCACTTAGCTCCAAATAGGATTCCCTGCACTGTGCTTAGCAGAGGAAACCATCTACTTATTTAATTCCCATGCTGCTTTTCTGCCAAAAAGGGCATTCAAATCCAGGTTAAAGCAAAATCTTTATGCAGACCTAGCACAAAGGGAGTGCATCCAAAACTTAGCAATGAAACAAACATTCAGTCGCGGGAACCTGTTCAGATGCCTTCCTTGACAGGCCAAGCCCGCCTGACTACACGTGCATTTTCTTGCTTGCAACAGGACAGGAGAGGGCCTGCAATTGAGCATCCCCTGCAGGGAGGCCCAGAGCCTGGGAGCAGCCACTGAGCGCGGCCCTCGCATCCCAGGCAAACGTGCCTCTAATGGTGGCGGTACGGCAAGAAGGGCCTCTGCAAGGGACTTAAATCCTAGTGGGCTGGCAGGGCAGGGGGCAGCCTTTGAGGAGACCAGTCCTAACCACCACTTGGAATTATGCCTGGAAAGAGATCAGTCACCCGCGAAGCTGGCTTGCCGAGGGAGTCGGGTGCACCCTGAAATTGATGCTGATCAACTGTCTGGCCTTTCCAAGTTGTCCAAAAAGTGGCACACAGAGTACACCACAGAGGTCTAAATAGGATAGCTTGGTACAATCCTGCTCCCCGACTTGGTGTCAAGAGAGAAGGGCTAGCCAACTAGAGGGGCACTGTCCAGAGAAGAGGCTTGCCCACCTCCAAAAGGGCCCTGCCAGAGGGAAGGGGAACCAGAGATGCTCAAAAAGAGGGTTCTCAGAAGCAGCTTCTGGAACCACTCTGTGTGTGCTCAGAGGCTCATTCTGTGGTGATGGTGCTTATTGGAGGTGCTTTGGAGATGAGAGAGCTTTTGCATAGGAGCAGGCTGTTGCTTGGAATGTGCAAAGGGGGGAACCTCGCACCTGACAAGAAGAGCTTTCCCTGTAGGGCAGAAGAGGTAGAACCAGGAGAGGGGAGGAAGCCATTTGAAGATTCCATGTTGCTTTTTTCCAAGTTTTGTCCTGCATAGCCTTGGCCTGTATATTTGGGATGCTGCTTGAAAGTCCTCGGAGTGAAACATGTTTGCTGTATACTGGATGCACAGACTCTGCCTAATTCATGCATCTGTGACAATAACCCCCATTTATCGATTGATTTATAGCACTCTCAGAAGGTTGCATCCCAAGAAGCAGCAATTGCAAGTGACTCTTACACACAGAAGGTGCATTGATCCAATTGTCAGTGATGCACGTCTTCCTCCATCGGTCCCCTGTTCCACAAACACACCCCATTCCGGAGGGTCCCCCAACCCTCAGGAAAAAACTTTTAGGACAGCTGCTCAAGGAGGTGTCAGGAAGGACACCTTCCTTCCATGCCCTCCCACCAGTGCATCTCAGGGCCAGATCTCAGGGCCGATCTAAGATGATCAGCTAGAAATGGCTCAGTTTCTACCTTTTCAAAACCATTTCAGGTTTTTCAAACAGGGTATCGTGTTTTAGCTGTAATGCTTTTAAAAGAATAGGGAAGTTGTAACAGCTTTTAGTTATGTAATTACTGAGAATTGGTGAGGGGGGGAGCTTTGTTTCCACTGGATGCTTAAAAATTTTGTTACAGTCTTAACTAATATTTTATTTACTATTGGATTTATAAAACAGCATCCAATAGTCCCAACTGGGGCTCTCTAATATGCAAAATCGATGAAAGAAAAATGAGGCGATTCAGCAGTAGTGGATAATAAAGCTGGGAAGTGGCAAAATGTCCTGTTCGGTTGATCATGACAGTAGTTCTCCCTTCACTGGGAATATTTCGCTTTTCACAGTGGCTGATGCCAGTTGGATTTGGCCACTGCCTTGGCCTTGAATTGCACCCAAATTCAGCCATCATCTAATTTTAGCATCCCCAAGAGACAACCTAAAACACCCAGCCCAAGCACGGCGAAGAACGCTCTGAGAGCATCTCTGCAGCGTCTCCCAGGGACGTGTCACACACATTTCAATATAGGTGTGACGAAACAAGCATTGAGTGTGTCACCACAGCCTCAGATTCCATTTAGCTGTCCTGACCTGAGTTCAGGCTTCACTGAACTCCCTGGGGCTTACGTTGGGCAGATGTTTATAGATGATTGGTGTTTTGCAATATTTCTTTGTACTGTTACTTTTCTTAGTTTAATTTTCTTCTAGCACTCATACTTATTACTCTGCATCCTGGATTTGCTAATTGTCGTAGCTTGCATGTCAAACTGCGGTGGTTGGATTTGAACTCTATGTTGTACTTTCATCTTCTTCAGTTTTGTTTTGCCGTTTCGGTTATAGTACTTCAATACATTACATGTCCCGTATTTGCTGTAAATCTTTGCAGTTGATCAATATGCACTTACTGTGTGCTCAAAAGAGAAGAAAGGTAACACAAAATCAGAGTTTGTAATATTTTATACCAGTAACAGTCATGGTTAAATGCTGGATGGAAGTTTGGACTATTTTGCTACCAGAAAATACAGTTATTTATTTACTTATTTATTTAAGACTTTTCTATCCCGTCCACCACTGATGTCTCAGAATGGTTTACAATAAGGAACAAATAAAATAAACAACACAGCATTCAGCGAATCGAGATAAAAACCCAAGTTAAAACCAACTAACCATTAAAATAGTGGGAAAATGAAAAGGCTGTCACCTGATGCCTTAAGGAATAAAGCTTCAGCACCAGGCAAATCTCTCTGGGGAGTGTATTCTGTAGTTGGGGCACCACCACAGAGAAGGCCCTTCTCCAGGTAACCACCGTCCTGATCTCCTTCAAGGAGGGTTCCCAGAGCAGGACCTCCACCTCGGATCTCAAGGGGCGGGAGGGCACATAGGGAAGAAGGTGCTCCTTCAGGTACCCAGGACCCAAGCCATTTAGGGCTTTATAGAGTATCACCAGCACCTTAAATTGGGCCCAAACTTCAGTTGGCGGTCAGTGTAATTGATAGAGGACTGGCATTATATGTGAATACCTGCTGGACCCTGTTAATATCCTGGCAGCTCTATTCTGAACCAGCTGAAGTATCCAGACCATCTTCAAGGGCAGCCCCGCATAGACCGCATTACAGTAATCCAATCAGGAAGTTACCAGAGCGTGGGTCACTGATGCTAGGCAGTGCTCATCCAGGTAAGGATGCAGTTGATCGATCAGCTGAAGGAAAGTGCTCCTTGCCACTGGCACCACCCAAGACTCGAGGGACAGCTCTGGGTCGAGGAGCACTCCCAAACCACTCACCCCTCCAGGACAGGATTAGAATCATTTACCCGGAAGGCTGAACCACCTACCAACAGGACCTCTGTCTTGTCTGGATTAAGCCTCAGTTTATTGGCCCTCATCCAGCCCACGACCCCAGCCAGGCACCAGTAAAGGACGGCCACTGCCTCACCTGGACTAGATGTGAAAGGGAGGTAGAGCAGGGTGTCATCAACATACTAAGGATTCCATAGCCCAAATGGATGACCTCTCCCAGCAGTTTCATGTAGATATTAAAGAGCAAGGGGGATAAAATGGAGCTGAAAAAGCTGACTAGTAACACATAAGATTTTTTTATTTTTTTTAAAGTATTTTTGTTGTTAGTCGCGAAGTCGTGTCCAACCCATCGCGACCCCATGGACAACACTCCTCCAGGCCTTCCTGTCCTCCACCATCTCCCGGAGTCCACTCACGCTCACACCAACCACTGGAGAAGGAAATGGCAACCCACTCCAGTATCTTTGCCATGAAAACCCCATGGAGCGTACCAAAAGGCAAAAAAAAAAGAAAAAAAAAAGTATTAGCTGTGCTGTAAATTAAACTTTCCTCTAAAAATACTATTTTCTTAACCCAAATATGTTTAAGCTTCTGCTTCTGTTTCTGTACAATAAAGATGTGTTATGAAGCATGCTGAGTTTTGGACTGGAATAATTTGATCTAAAGCAAATGCTTTCTTGAAGTAAAAGGAAATAACATGTTAGCTGTGAACTGTTTTTGCTTTAAGGAAAACACTTGATGTTGATTTTCCTTAGTGAGATTATTGAAAATTTGTGGACGGAATGGAACAAAAGGAACAACAACTTATTTATTCCTCAATACACCAGCATTCTTAAATAGGTTAGGAAAGATAAGTTGTTGTTCCTTTTATAATTAGTCACACTTTGTTCTATTTTCTTAGTGCAAAGCTCCCCCCTTGTGGAAGAGCACACTTTCCTTTGGCATGTAGTTCAAGAGCAGAAAAAGGAGAAAGAAGGGAGGGAGTGGCTAGCCATTTATTTTATTGATTGATTGATTGATTTTTCGATTTATATCCTGCCTTTTTCCTACAAGGGCTCAAGCCATGTTTCTGGGGATTCATATTTTTTAGCACGGTGGGACAGGATGAATGTGGCATCCCTTGTTTGGTATCTCTCTTGGTGGATAGAGTAGATAGTAGATTTCTAGACATGCTGGATTATATTTAGGAGGGGAAGGACAGAAAGAGAAGACCAACACAAGGGACTGAATTGGTGGGATTTAATACACTGACATCAGGAAGTCAGGATAATAGAACCAGAAGGGAAATGTTTGCTGTATCCTGGCAATATGCACAAGATTTATTGATCTGTTCATACATTGTAGCACAGACAGCAAAGGACTCTGCTGTTTAGCCATTTTTAAAGCAGAAAGCCAGCTTTGTGTTGTTATATCAGTAATTGTGCACTTTAAAAAAATGTAAATAACTCAGAACATCTATTTTCAGAGTGCGCCTTTCATTTGCGGGGAGGGGTTCAGAAAAGGTTGGACACTATAGTTCTTAATATCTTATTTGGATAACATTTGCTACAAATAAAACTCAGTGCATTAAACATGTAGTCTGCATACATACAGTTTTATATATGTAAATATAAATGATCTTGTACCACCTGAGAACAATGCAGGTATGTTGCATTGCTGGCTTGTACCACCAAGTTAGACTAAATGAAATATCCATTCATTAATTATATCTGATCATATCTAATTATTTTTGGAATCCTTATTTCTAGTCTCTAAATTTAATTTGCAGGTAACTAATAGGTATTACAACAACTCTGAATTAACTTTTTCTAATTTTATGCCTGAAGGAATTGACTTAGTCACCCCTCCAAGTAAGATGTACGCTTTCAATTACTTTTGCAATTAAACTTCCATGAAATCAGCAGGATTTCATGGATAGTATTCTGCATTGTTCAGAGCAGTTAACCACAATGACCAAAATTTTGTTGCTGTAGTTCATGGTATGGATTTTTAAGACAATAAATGGACTAGGTAAATTTGAAAAAGGGTACATTCTAGTAAAACGGTGCTGCCAGTTGCTACCCTGTTTCTTCTAGCTTGACACAATCCTATCAACCTTTCAAATCCTATTAGCCAGGTTGCTTTCACTTTCTTTTATTGATTTAGCTATTGATCCAGCTATTAATGAAACTTGCCTATGCTGAAGCAGAACATCCAGAATGAGCAAAAAAGGCCATCTTCATACTATGAGTTCATTAATTTACAGAGAAACTAATTACCCTTAGGAGGGTAGTTTAAAAAAACGTGTATATAGAGGTCACTTCACACATCTTTTCTACTTAAATTAAGACTTTTTCCCACAGATTTGGTGTCAAATATAACACCTGACTCATCCCTGCAACATAAACAGGAGGAGGTGCCCTGCTTCAGGTGGGAATCAGCTGGAAATTGTAATGAGCTTGAAGCAGACTAACACACTGGAACTGAATTCAGCAAACTGGAAACCCATATGAGCAAGGGAGCTCATTGGGAAATTGAGGTTCAGCCTGCCAGCACTAAAAAAAACAGGTATGCGGTTTGAGGGGTCTTCTGGACCCCAGCTGGTTCCTCAGCTCAGACACCAAGGACGAGGCTAAAGCCAGGGGTTCCTTGTCTAGCTGAGTCTGATGGGCCAGTCCACTGCACCCACTGCTGGAGAATGCAGCAGGATGACCAGGATGACCCATTGTTGCTATGTGATCCACACAGGGCCAGATCTGAACAGTATTCATACACCTCGCTGGTCCAGAATACAGCAGTCCCGTTAACATGCCCTATGCATGTGAGCTGCTTGTTGAATCAGCTGTATGGATTCTCATTTGTCTCCAAGTACAATTTGAAGTGTTGGGGGTGTCCATCAAAGTCTGAGTAGTTCAGGCCTGGAATACCTGCAGGATTACTTTCTCTCATATGAATCTTCCCACTGTGAAGATCATCTTCAGAGGGTTCTCTCACACGTCCCAACATCTGCCTAGGTACACCTGCTTGGGACTGGGGAGCAGGCATTTCCACTGGTTGGCTTCCAGAACCCGTTTCTGAGAAGCCTTCCCTCACTTTTTCATTAACGACTTCCCAGAAGGTTGTGAGAGCAGCTAAGTGCCTCAGACAGGACATTCGGAAGGGCTTTCATTCATTGGATCACCATAACTCAGAGACAACTTGACAGCACAACAACAACAACACCATAACAGAAGATTGCGAGGACCTTCCTTGCTTCTAATATGCCATTGTTCTTGCTCCCTGCTAACCTCTATCTTTTGAACACATGCTGGAAATTTAAAAAAAAAACAAAACTAAAAAAGGGTTTTAGGAGCCAATTTTTCATAACCTTCTCTACATGTTACTACTAGCCCGTGCACAGCAGGGTAGTTGATTGTTGCTTCCATAGGTCATTAGCCTCTAAGCAAATGCTGCATTAAATTCTTCAGCTGCTATAAATGTGGTATGGGTGACTTTTCCTTCTGGTAGATCCCATTCTTAACAAGACTTAGAAACATAGAGAACATAGAAGCAAAGTGAGTCAGAAAGGGCCTCCTGAGCCTTCTAGTCTGACCCCAGGCTCCAGCCAGCTCCACTCATGTAACCCCCAACATGTGGTTGTCCAATCTTTCCTTGAACACCCTCAGTGATGGGGCCTCAACCACCTCCCTTGGAAGCCCATTCCATACCCTAGGGGTCCTAACCATCAGAAAGTACTTCCTGGCATCCAGCCTTCGAAGGGGGATTCTGTAGGTTGTCCATCTCCACCTAAACATTCTTGAGTTGTCCTGCTGCTTGGGATGACAAGACCCAGTGCCAGGGACCCAATCCCCTCCACCTGGTTCTCATACAAACAAGAAAGAAAGGTGCTTTGGAGTTGTTTGCTCAGAAAAAGCAGCACTTAATACAACATTGTGCTAGATCCTAAGGATATGAGGGGTAGCTTAGCAACCATGTAGTATTGCATGTGGGGAAGGTTTTAGTGAGAAATTTTCTATTTTAAAAATGCAGCAGAATGTCCATATATGTTTAAAATTTATTTGGTAAACAGGGAAGAAAATCTGATGGTAGTGCTCTCGCTCTCGCTCTCTCTCCCACCTCACGCACACACACTCTCCAAATAAAATCAGTTATATTAATCTTAACTCAGCTATTACATGTTACCTGTTGGGTTACAATCTTGGATTTCAGAGCATATGCAGAGTTCTTTGCCAAACAGATGGTCTGAGAGAAAGTATCTTCGGGCTGTTTGTTTAGGTGGTTCCAAGGCAGGGTGACATCTGAAATTGTCAGCCTGCCTCTTAGCAAAGATGGACTGCTGTTCTGTCAAATGATGAGCTTAGCTATATTTCTGCTGTCTGTAGTCTGACTATCAAATCCAAACCTTACTTACCAGCTAGACTCGCCTTCTTAACCTCTCTGCGATTCCATTGTAAAAGGCTAGATGTGGTATTGTGATCTCCCCTACCTTTGCAAGCATCTCTGTTGACCAAAACTGCTTTTTGGCAGGAAAGCAGAAGGGCACACTGCATCAATTCTGCTTGGTACGTCACTGCATTTCAGTGCAAATGAGAAATAACCAGCATTCTTTCTAACTTGGATGTGGCAGAGATGGGCAGGAGTACTCTGGACAATCGCCTAGCCCCCGTCGATGGCCTGTTGTGTGCCCAAGACACCCATATCACTGCCGGCCTTTTCTACTCCAGAGCAAGAAGAACAGTCAGGAGGCGCATTGACTATTGTCACACGAAGGCATTGCGTTGCTTTCAGCAGCGCATTCTCCCCACCACACCTCTGGAAATGCTGGGGCACAGAGGGGTGGACAGTGGGAGAAGGGGCATTGCAATGTCTGCCTTGGCCTGCAACATCAGCCACACATTTTGGACCATTTACAAGTATGGTCCATCTCCTCCCATCCTCCTCCCCATTGGTTGTGCCTTGATCCATTCTGAGATGTCGTGTAACCAGCGATCATAGTTCACGGTGGGCCTAAACTCCCGGACTCAACCTTGCCTTCCAAGTGGGGCTCGGCTTCCTGCAATCAAGCATCGCTGCTCTACCCTGATTTGGTATGCGGCGATATACCAAGCCTTTGAGGCTTAATTTCTGCTCCTGATTCGATTAAGATTTTTTTTCCTTATCTATAAGGAAGCAACAGGTCTCCCTTTTCTTGTTACAGTGAATGAGGAAGCATTAGGCATTTCAGATAATCCCGTAATTCTTCTGATGAGCCTAGCGAGCTCCTGCAATAGTTTACTCCCTCCGGGTTTAATTTGGACAGGTGTCTTGGAGGGAGGAACAGCAGAGAAGTAAAAGTAGCTTCTAAGTGGGAGCACGTATTACATTAAGTGAAGCATCCTTACTGGAAACACCAGTCACAAGGGGAAGGCATTCCTTAAGTGCTCCTTGATCTGGCATTCTTCTATGGACGATCTGCTATTCTACCAGTGTATTGGGAGGAATGTCAAATTTCAGGATCAGTGAAAGGAGAAAAGGAGTAGATGTGTTGTTTCGTGACTGATTTGCTTTTCTGTGTTTAAAGTAAGTTCTTCATGTTTACATTCAATAAGGAGTTGGTAATGTATGGATATTTGTATTTTAGAGTCTGTATGCAATCCTTTTAGAATGAATAATCATCAAAAATGGAGAGGAGGTTATTTCCCCAGGGAAGATTGAGAAAAAGCAGTGAGGTGTTCAGGTCCTTTCCTCCAAGTCTTGAGCCAAGCCTCAGGTCTTTCCTTTCAAGTCCAAGTCGAGTCTCACGACATTGTGGGACTTTTTTGATTCATGTCTCAAGTCTCTTCTTAGGTCTCAAGAGCCAACTTTAGCAGAAAAAAGGGAGGTGGAGGAGAGTCATAAACCCGCCATCTGCATTTCCCACCTGCACTTCTCTCAGTGATGCACTGAAGTCCGTTACTTCAACCATGATTTATTTTAATGAATAAATAAAATCCTGATCCTGCCCCCTCCCCTTGAAACTCCCCCTCCCACCCGCCTTCCAGGATATGTTGCCACACGGTTAGCCCTGGAGCAGCCCAGTCGTAACAAATGTAGAAATCTCGAGTTAAGTCATTCGCTTGTTGCTCCTGACTCAAGCCCGAGTCGAGTTGCTGACATAATTTGGGTCGAATTTGGGAGTGAGTTGCTCAACCCGAGTCCCCAACACGGAAATATAATTACATAAATTTGGTTCCTAAAAAGTAATATGTATGAGAGAGTCTTGGGATATTTGGTTTTCCCATTTAATAAATAACATATACATTCAAGAACAAAGAACATCATGTGTATGCTGTTGCACAGATAATTTTCATCAGAATCTGTGATTATTTCTGATTATTCATCAGAATCATCCTATTATTTATGCTTAGTTACTTTGATGGTGCAAAATTAAACACATTTAGTCCATGTTTCATTATATTCGGTCTCTATATTTCATATGGATCATGGATCACTTCATGGATCACTGCCTTGTCGTGGCAAAGGGGCTTGCGTAGCTCAATAAAGCTATGAGCTATGCCGTGCAGGGTCACCTAAGACGGACAGGTCATAGCAGAGAGCTCTGACAAAACGTGATCCACTGGAGAAGGAAATGGCAACCCACTCCAGTATCTTTGCCATGAAAACCCCATGGACAGTACCAAAAGGCAAAAAGGTATGACGCTGGAAGATAAGCCCCTCAGGTTGGAAGGTGTCCAATATGCTACTGGGGAAGAGCAGAAGGCTAGTACTAGTAGCTCCAGAAAGAATGAAGCGACTGGGTCAAAGCCAAAAGGACACTCAGTTGCCGATGTATCTGGAGGTGAAAGGAAAGTCCGATGCTGTAAAGATCTGTACTCCATAGGAACCTGGAATGTAAGATCCATGAATCAAGGCAAGCTGGATGTGGTCAAACAAGAGATGACAAGACTGAACATCGACATCTTAGGAATCAGTGAACTAAAATGGACAGGAATGGGTGAATTTAATTCAGATGACCATCAGGTATACTACTGTGGGCAAGAATCCCTCAGAAGAAATGGAGTAGCCTTCATAGTCAATAAAAGAGTAGGAAAAGCAGTACTGGGATACAATCTCCAAAATGACAGAATGCTCTCAGTTCGAATTCAAGGCAAACCATTCAACATCAAATAGTCCAAGGCTATGCCCCAACCACTGGTGCTGAAGAGGCTGAAGTTGACCAGTTCTATGAAGGCCTACAACACCTTCTAGAATTAACACCAAAAATGATGTCCTTATCATCATGGGGGATTGGAATGCTAAAGTAGGAAGTCAAAAGATAACTGGAATAACAGGCAAGTTTGGCCTTGGAGTACAAAATGAAGCAGGGCACAGGCTAGTAGAATTTTGTCAAGAGAATACAATGGTCATAGCAAACACTCTTTTCCAACAACCCAAGAGATGACTCTACACATGGACATCACCAGACAGTCAACACAGAAATCAGATTGACTATATGCTCTGCAGCCAAAGATGGAGAAGTTCTATACAGTCAGTAAAAACTAGACCAGGAGCTGACTGTGGCTCCGATCATGAGCTTCTTGTTGCAAAATTTAGGCTTAAATTGAAGAAAGTAGGGAAAAGCACTAGGCCACTCAGGTATGACCTAAATCATATCCCTGATGAATATACAGTGGAGGTGACAAATAGATTTAAGGAATTAGATCTGATAGACAGAGTGCCTGAAGAACTATGGACGGAGGTTTGCAATATTGTACAAGAGGTAGAAACTAAAACCATCCCAAAGAAAAAGAAATGCAAGAAAGCAAAATGGCTGACTGAGGAAGCTTTACAAATAGCTGAGGAAAGAAGGGAAGCAAAAGGCAAGGGAGAAAGAGAAAGATACACCCAATTGAATGCAGAATTCCAAAGAATAGCTAGAAGAGATAAGAATGCCTTCTTCAATGAACAGTGCAAAGAAATAGAAGAAAACAATAGAATAAGAGAGGCAGAAAAGATTAAGAAGAGGTGGCAAGATTACACAGAAGAACTAGACAAGAAAGAGCTTAACGTCCCTGATAACCACGATGGGGTGGTCACTGACCTCGAGCCAGACATCCTGGAATGTGAAGTCAAATGGGCCTTAGGAAGTCTGAGCAACAACAAAGCTAGTGGAGGTGACAGCATTCCAGCTGAGCTATTCAAAATCCTGAAAGACAATGCTGTTAAAGTGCTACACTCAATATGCCAGCAAATTTGGAAAACTCAACAGTGGCCACAGGATTGAAAAAGGTCAGTTTACATTCCAATCCCAAAGAAGGGCAATGCCAAAGAATGTTCAAACTACCGCACCATTGCACTCATTTCGCATTCTAGCAAAATTATGCTCAAAATCCTACAAGCTAGGCTCCAGCAGTATGTGGACAGAGAACTACCAGAAGTACAGGCAGGATTTCAAAGAGGGAGAGGAACTAGAGATCAAATTGCCAACATACGCTGGATCATGGAGAAAGCTAGGGAGTCCCAGAAAAACATCTACTTCTGCTTCATTGACTATGCTAAAGCCTTTGATAGTGTGAATCACAACAAATTGTGGCAAGTTCTTAAAGAGATGGGAGTACCAGACCATCTTATTTGTCTCTTGAGAAACCTATATGCAGGTCTAGAAGCAACAGTGAGAACTGGACACGGAACCACTGATTGGTTCAAAATTGAGAAAGGAGTTCGGCAAGGCTGTATACTGTTGCTCTGTCTATTTAACTTATATGCAGAGCACATCATGAGAAAGGCAGGGCTAGATGAATCGCCAGCTGGAATCAAGATTTCTGGGAGAAATATCAACAACCTCAGATATGCAGATGATACCACTCTCATGGCAGAAAATGAACAAGAACTACAACAACAAATATTTCATATGATCACACTGGCAAATAGCTCAGCAAGCTGCAGCAGCTGTATCTAATGATTAGATGTGAATCCAGAAGTCTCCAGTTTAAATTTCACCTTTGCCATGAAGTCACTAGCTGGCCTTTGGCAAAGCGCTCCTTCTCTCTCAGCCTCTGTTGCACGCGATTGCAATATGGGAGAATAATAATCCAATTTACTGTATAGGGTTGCTTTAAGATTACATCCAGATAATACATACAAAGAGAATTGAATACTTGAAAGCCCAATAAAATATTATTACAATTGCTATGATTTCTATTCTGAAGATATTTCATTTCTTACATTGTACTGAATGAATATAATGCAACCTATTCCAAATGGGGTTGCCCTCTTCTGGAAGCAGCAGGTCCATATTGGGTGTGCTCCTTGAGTCATCATTGTTGCTTGAGGCCCAGGAGGCTTCAGTGGTGCGGAGTGACTTCTACCAGCTTTGGCTGGTGGCTCAACTCTGCCTCTGTCTGGACAGAGATTGCCTGCTACCTGTGACCTATGCTCTGGTCATCTCTGAACAAGATTACTGCAATGCACCATACATGAGTCTGCCCTTGAAGACTGCAGCTTGTGCAAAATGCAGCAGCCAAACTAGTAACAGGGACCAGATGGTCAGAACAGATAAAAACAGTTCTGGCTCACTTGTACTGGCTGCTTATGTGCATTCAAGACCAGGTCAAGGTGCTGCCTTTAACCTGTAAAGCCCTACACAGCTTAGAACCAGCATATGTGACAGAATGCCTCTTTTGACTGTCATCCACCTGAAGACCATGAGCAAGACCTGTGATTATATGCTATCCTTTTTATGATGTTTTAATGCTGTTTGGATACTTTTTTTTTTACTATTGGGCCACATCAATCAAATAAAGAATCAAAGCAAAGCAATCAAATAAAGAATACTATTGCCTGATATTTACTACTATTGAGGCCTTTGAATTGTGGTGCTGCAGGAGACTCCTGCGAGTCCCTTGGACCGCAAGGTGATCAAACCAGTCGGTCTTAGAGGAGATCAACCCTGACTGCTCTTTAGAAGGCCAGATACTGAAGATGGAACTCAAATACTTTGGCCACCTAATGAGAAGGAAGGACTCCCTGGAGAAGAGCCTAATGCTGGGAACAATGGATGGCAAAAGAAGAAGGGAATGGCAGAGAATGAGGTGGCTGGATGGAGTCCCTGAAGCAGTCGGAGTGAGCTTAAGTGGACTCTGGGTGATGGTGGAGGACAGGAAGGCCTGGAGGAATGTTGTCCATGGGGTCACAATGGGTCGGACACAACTTTGCGACTAACAACAACTACTACTACTATTTATTATTATTATTATTATTATTATTATTATTATTGATTACAGTGGAAGGCACAGAGAAAGGTTTCTAAATTGCCCTGGAAGCCAACTCTGCTATAAATATGCGCAAGAGTCTAATTTCTGATGTGATGCAGCTTGAAATGAGTTGTTTTAATATACAGTTATCAAAGCACTTGAGGACAATGTAAGCCTTGACCTTATCTGGATAATTATCTCCTAGCCCGCACTGACTGATCTAGTTAATTGCTTTTGGCACCCTTTTGCAGCCATGCATATTCTTGGCCTGGGTGTCTCTTCCTTGTGCCTGCACGTCTGCGCAGCTTGTCTGAACTGCTTCTAGTAATTTTACGGTACCGTCTTTGTATCTATGCACACCATTGCCTTTCTGAAAAATCCCTATACCCTAGTGTGAGCCTAAATAACTTTGCAAATCCTGTACATGTTTTTCTAAAAGAAAATGCTCAGATATTAGAGTATTTGTAAGCGCCTTTTCCAGCATGCAGACAAGCAAACAGCAGTACAAATCTCTGGATTTCGACTGAGAAATAAGCCCCAGGGTGTTTAGTGGAACTCAGTGCAGAGCAGGCCTGCATGGTTTGGATATGGCTCGTCATGAAGGATCGTAACACAACTCAATTCCACACTGATTTAAATGAGACTGACTCTCTAGAGCATCTTGAAGCTGGGCTCCAGCTGGCTTTGGGACTGAAAGAGTCATGGTTGCCCTGGTGGGTGGTGTACAGCAGGGTTTGGACAGATGTTGCTGGCCCTGACAGTGGTCTTTTGGGCCGTCCACACAGGATGGAGCATGGAAGTCCCATTTCACGGTGACTCCAGACCTGCTTGTGGGTGTTCCCAGAAGGTAGTGCTGGAAGATCATGGAAGAACTGTTTTACCATTAGCTCACAGTCTGTGTGGATCTATGTTCTCCAACATGTTCTTTAATTGCTGCAAG
The DNA here is from genome assembly GCA_023646645.1 of Varanus salvator macromaculatus. Taxonomy (NCBI): domain Eukaryota; kingdom Metazoa; phylum Chordata; class Lepidosauria; order Squamata; family Varanidae; genus Varanus; species Varanus salvator. The sequence continues at coordinate 22,159,894 of JAIXND010000773.1, read as the reverse complement.
GAACTTCTAAGAAAGGTTGTCTAACAATGTTGGGTTTCATGGTTGCACCAACGCAAACCCAGACCACTTAGCACCACAGTGACTGAATAATGAATGGTCCAGTCATACATGTTCTCATTGTCCTAAAGGCTGTGCCCCAGATCACTTGAGCAGAGGAAAGGCGATTGGTGTCATCAAAGACTTAATATGAGAAGTCAGTGTTGCTCAGCCAGCTGGAAACAGTGTTCATAGTACTATCAGATGTAACATATATTTCAGTAGGAAGGCCAACACTGTAATTTGATCTCAAGAGAGGCAATTTCTCTAGGATGAGTGAATATGGGGAATCAAGAGAGTCAAATTCCTTCAAAAGGTTGGAGACATGCCAAAGAATGTGTATTACAGGTTAGGGAAAGCAGAATCAAGTCCAAGAGCTCACTGGCATGGTTGTAGAGCAGTGTCAAGGAAGCTCCTAGAGAAAAAAAGTAATCCTTCATATATTGGTCGCCTTGTTCAGATGTGGAAAACAAAAGGTGCATCTTTGCAAAATTAATTAATTAATTGGGCATTTTGAGGAGTATATAACAACAACAACAACAACAAAGACTTCCTTAAATATATCAGAAGCAGGAAATCATCCAGGGAAGCAGTTGGAGAGTTGGATGGCAATGGAATTAAAGGAGTACTAAAGAAAGGTTAAGAGATTGTTGGGAAGGTGAATGAATTCTTGTCATCTGCAGAAGTTATAGAACACTGATACTGACCTGAGCTGATACTTTTGGATAGGGAGTCTGAGGAACTGAGACAGTGGTAAGAAAAGACAACGTTCTCAGCTTTATTGAGAAACTGGAAATTAATTCATCACTGAGTTCAGATGATAAGCATCCTAGGGTTCTCAGAGAACTTACACATGAAACTTGTTGTTGTTATTTTAATTTCTGCATGGCCCCATAGTCGAAGCTCTCTGTTGATCTTTTACAATTGTGGATCTTCTAACAAAAATGCATAACATGTCCCTACGATCAGCCTCTGTACCAGAAGATTGGAGAATGGTCAATATAAAACCATTTTTAAGGGATCCAGGAAATTACTGGCCAGATGGCTTAGCTGAAAGTCACCAGGGCTCCCTTCCTGGTGAGCCCCGCACCACCCGTGTTCATTCGGTTACCGTTTTCTACCTCCAGTATCAGAAACAGTATGCCAGTGTATACCAGTTTCCGGGGAACATGAGCAGGTGTATGCTATTGAGCTCACGTTCTGTATGATTTGTGACATTTAGCCTCAGTCTGTCAACACATACCTTTCCCTTTCCTTAACTCAGGGTTAAATCGTGCCCCCGTTCTTTTTATTTAGCTGTGCAAATCTTGCATCGTAGGGGCTACTGAAGTTACGTTTGCATTTACATGTAGCCATGCCCTTATGCAGCCTTCCCAACCTTGTGCCTTCCAGACATGGTTGGGCTGCAACACCCAGAATTCCCAGTCAATGGCTCTGCTGGATGGGAATTCTGGGAGTTGCAGTCCAAATCCCTCTGCAGGTTACCAGGTTAGGAAAGGCTGTCCTTATGCATACTTTTAATTAATTTCAATTATTACTGTAGCTCTGGAAGTTTAAATGCCTGGGGAGAAAGAAAATCATGTCTCTTCTAGCTAATTATCAGCCTACTAGCAATTCTAAAAGGATAAGTTACTATAAATATCTGTATTTCAAATCTTTCCGATGGTCAGTTACAGTTCAGCATTTGCTATTTGAACTCCCACACTAGGGGGAGATTAACTACTGCCAGCAGTGATGGCCACTGCAACTTGTGTGGAAGTTTGGGGAATATTGTTAAAACAGGAAATCCCAAGGGAAAGTAGCAGTGCTTGTTGACAACTGAAAGCCCCAGTCAAAAAGTCTTCTCAATCTAAGCCTCGTCCACTTGTTCTCACAAGACATACTTGCTTCTTCCAAACCATGCTTGTAGGAGCTACCTGACCTGCACAAAAATGGGAGAATTAAGAAAAGTGAGGCGTTTGAAACATGGCACTGGAGGAGAGCTTTGTGAATACCCTGGACTGACAGAAGAACCAACAAGTGGCTCCTAGAGCATGAGAAGGAAAGACCCACTGGAGAAGACAATAATGCTAGAGAAAGTCAACGGCAGAAGAAAATGAAGACCAGATAAGAGATGGTTGGACTTCATAAAGGAAGCCTAGAATTTAGAAGAGCTGAGCAGGCTGCCATGGATAGGACATTTTGAAGGGGCTTTCACTCACAGTGAGACAACTGGATGGCCCATAACAACAGTGATGTAAGCACTTGTGTGTATGCATGCCTGCTACACACAATTCACACTCCCCACCCCATCCCAATCAGGTAAAAATAAACCTGCTTTGTTTATGCTTGTGGAAGGTAGAGCCGGAAAAGGGAATCATCCCTGAATGTAGGCCTTTCCCAAGGAACAGTCTCCCAGGAAAGGATGCCAAATATGATCCAAGGTTTACGGTACATGAATGCAGCGATGTACAGTCAGCCTGGCTTACAATAATCAGGCTTCCCTGAGTCGGCGAAGTCTGTGTAATGTTCTCTGCAGTGTGACAAAATAGCATCTATGGCTATGGATCTCTTCCCTTGTAAACTAGCAGAATCTCACATTAGGAGGAGGAACACCTGAGAACTACCTTCTCTAGCAGCAAAAACAACTGTGTATTTTTGCAGTATAAATCCAGTGAGAAAGCTGGTGGTGCTTGATGTGAGGTGGAAAAACTAATAAGGTATTTGTGGTGTGATAGACTAGCACTGTAGCATTTTAATTTAGTTGTGACCTTTTCAAAAGACGCTCATCTTCGTTGTTTTGTTTTTATATTCCTTGGGCTTTTTTCACCTGCTGTAGGAAATGGTGGCTGGAGAAGCTACTGGGGATCTTATAACACGAGAAGTTGCGCGACGTGGCATGATAAGACTGACTCTATAGTTCTCACTGAGCATATTTCAGAGTCGGTGTTAACTCCTTCTTTACTTTGGTTTTCTTTGCTTCAGAACCATTGGGGCAAACATAATGGGTGTGCATTATAGGACAGGCTTCAGGCCCAATTTGTATTTGTGAGGCTCTTGAAGAGTGTGCATGCCAATTCAAGGGGGGGGGGCAAAAAAACCAGGAATTATCTTCTGGAGGGTGGGGCCCTTGTAATATAGGCTTTATTATTTATTTATTTATTTAAAATATTCATATGCCATCCTAATCGCAAAAAAGCCTCAGGACAGCTTACAGTGTAATAGCACAAATAAAATTCCCGACCCACACTGGCTGCAATTAAAAACATAGAAAAAAACAATATTAAAACTTATTAAAATACCGCTGGAATAAAAAGGTCTTAACCTGGCGCTGGAGAACAAATAACGACAACGCCAGGCAAACCTCTCTGGGGAGCGCATTCCATAGTCGTGGCGCCACTACAGAGAAGGCCCTCCTCCGGGTACTTTGCCTCCTGATGTCTCTCACGGAAGGCTCCCAGAGGAGAGCCTCTGCTGCCGATCTCAAGGGGCAGGAGGCCAAATATGGAAGAAGGCGTTCCTTCAGGTATCCAGGTCCCAAGCCATTTAGGGCTTTATAGGTAATAACCAGCACCTTGAATTGAGCCCGGACTTCGATGGGGAGCCAGTGAAGCTGGTAGAGGACTGGGGTTATGTGAGAATAACGCCCAGTCCCTGTCGGCAACCTGGCTGCTCTGTTTTGCACCATCTGAAGTATCCGGACTGTCTTCAGGGGCAGCCCCCGCTAGGTGGGTGTTCTAGGAACCCATCTGCACTGGTGTACCCACCTGGGTTGCTGTGAGAGGCTGCCTGCAGTGAAGGGGTTTTTTTGGAGACTCTTTCAACATGTTTGCCTATCTCGTGATGGCTGATTTACACAAACAACGTACAGTGGTGAGATTTTGTTCAGCCGAGTCTTCAGCAGTGTTTGACCAAAAATGCCATGACCCTTGTTCCCCACCCTCCCTATTCACCCGATCCCCATGTGACTTTTGTTTTGTTTCCCTGGATGAAAAAAGTCCTCAAAGGGAAACGTTTTGCTGTTGTGGAAGAGGTGAAACAAAAAGAGAAGAAACACTAAAAGGCATCAAAATCAACGTGTTCAAAACCTGTTTTGAGCAGTGGAAAAAAACATCCCGATGGGTGTATTGCATCAAACGGAGAGTACTTTGAAGGTGGCTGAAGGCTGATCATGTGAAAATAAATACACAATTTTTAATAAATTCCTGTTTTTTGCCCCCCCCACCCCGTATGTGTGTGTATGTGCGCATGTGTCCAGATATATTTATATGTATTTGATACATTCTGAACATGGTGCTGTAGGAGAGCTTTGTGCATACCCTGGTGGTCTGACAGAAAGAACAAGTGGATCCTAGATTAAGTCAAGGCAAAGCTTTCCCTCGAAGCAAAAATAACAAAACTGAACCTGTTGTGCTTCTGGTACATCATGGGAAGGCAGGACTCCCTGGAGAAGATAGACAAGGTGGGGAAAGTCAAAGGCAGAAGACATAAAGGAAGACCAACCATGAGATGGACAGATTCCGTACAGGAAATCACGGCCTTGAAATTGGGAGAGCTGAGTGGTGCTGTCATGGATCGGGCATCTTGGAGGGCTTCCATTCAGAGGGTCTCCATAAGTTGGAGATGACATGACAGCATATAACAACAACAACTGCACATGACATTTTTATCCCTGTCTCCTAGGCGATTAGAGCGGCATACATGGTGTATGTCTTTGCACGGCATTTCCCCGTATGAGTCAGGATTGAAGGCCACAGGCGGCACAACATTTTTCATGCTCGTTCTAGAGAACGCACAAGGACACATCTGCTTCAGGACCTAGAGTGCATGGGCTTGAACCCTCCTCCACATGCTGTGGACCTGATCCAGGTCAGACCCACTGAAAGGGGGCAGATGAAATCTCTTTGGGCCCCACTGGGAGCCCTGCACTTACTCTGCAGTAATTTTTTAAAGACAATGTAATAATGGGTTTTTGTGGAAATGAATTCTGGGTTTCATCTGAAAGGCATTTCCACTTAGGACAGGAAAGGCCGGGATGTGGCATGTGCTGTTGGAAGCTGCTTTGGGAATTTATGAGAATCCGGAGCATCTAACTTTTGTTAGATTGAACCTTCTGCTCATCGGACTTTTGAGTGCAATTCAGTTTCCACTTTTTCCGATAAACACCATCCTTAAAGTGTACATTTGATGTAATACAGTTCCAATAAAAATCCAAACATGCCCTTTCAGCATCAGGTTTCCCTAACTACATACAGATGCATTGCTGTTGTTATTTACTGCGTAACTCTTCATCCAAAGATATTAGGATTGATTACAAAACCATACCCCCAAACAAAAGAATAAATACATACAACAAAGGAAAACAGAGAATAACTTTATAAAGAATTAAAAAGGTAAAGGTAAAGGTTTCCTCTTGACGTTACGTCCAGTCATGCCTGACTCTAGGGGGCGGTGCTCATCTCCGTTTCCTAGCCAAGGGAGCCAGCGTTTGTCTGCAGACAGTCTCCGTGGTCGTGTGGCCGGCATGACTAAACACCGAAGTGCACAGAACGCTGTTACCTGCCCACCGGAGTGGCACCTTTTCATCTACTTGCATGTGCATGCTTTCGAGCTGCAAGGTTGGCAGGAGCTGGGACGGTGCACGGGAGCTCACCCCGTGTGCAGATTTGAACCGACGACCTTTCGATCAACCAGCCCAGCAGCACAGCGGTTTAAACCACTGCGCCACCTGCAGTCCCTTATAAAGAATTAGAAGGTGGTAAATTATAAAAGGACAAGCCAACCAGCTAAAACACCTCTAAAAATAAAACAGCCAGGCCTGCAAAGAGTCAGTTTTTGTGGGAAGGCATCTCTATAAACATGGGACTCCTTCACACACTCATGCAATGCACACCCGGCAGGTGTATGCACACCTGACAGGTGTATGCACACCTGACCAGCACATTCAGCCGGGGGTGAGGCCGCCGCACTGTACAGCCCTCTGGCCTCTCCCAGTGTTCCTTCGATGTGTGAGGGAGTTTGGGGACATTCATGGATACATCACAAGCTTCAGGATCAGGCCACTGCTTCTGTGTAAACGTAGTTTAATAATGTTGGCTTCTGCTTTCTGATGGATACTTGGCAGAAAATAATCTGCATGTTTTAAAATTATGCTCAGAATATAGTGAAAACCAGGAAACCATTGAATTGTGTTTTAAATCAGATCCACAGAATTTTCTTTCTGATCTACACATCTGACTCGGACAGGATGTGATAAGTTCAATGAATACAAAAAGCCCTGTCACCGCAACTGACAGATGCAGCAGCCACGCGTTATCGCTTAGCTTCTTCTTTATAAACTCATCCTAGCTGTGAAAAATTCTTCACTAGTTGTTTCAGTGCCAGACATAAAAAAAGAAAAAGACTGCCTAACGTGTTCAAAAATTCTGAAAGCTTTTTGACAAGGAATGAAACAAACGATCAAACCTCCTCCATTACTGGCTATCGACCACATGGGATTCGTGTGTCATAACCGAAGCCCAGTGTGTTGAGCTTTTCAACAGAAGCCTGTTAATGGTCTGTCGACTGGCAGTACCTGCTCTGCATTTCCTTGCAGAACCGAGACCTGAGCACTTCACAGTGTTTCCTGCCTTTTCACTACATAATCTCTAGGTGGTGCTGTGCTGTAGCAGAATAGCACAAATGCAGAATTGAAAAAGTGGTGTTTAAGCGCAAAAGCAAAAGAAGCTGCTTCTTCTGTGCTATTAAAAAGTTGCACAAACTGCTGCTTAGACACAGATATGAAACTGGAGGTCGTGACAACATGCAGGTTTGCATTTAACAAGAAGCAATGCTGAGAGGTTGCGATGATTTGTGATTTTTTGCCATTATATATCTGACAGATGATCAACTTGCCTGGTTGTTATTGCAGTTTTGTTCACTACATCCACTCCTTCTGCCAGTGGATGTAGTGCCAGTGGCCAATGGCACAGTAATGCCAGTGGCCAATGGCACAAAATCCTATCCCTACATACACTTTTCCCATCAGCATCGCCTGTTTCTCCATAACTGGTCTGCTAAGTTTTCAAGGCATGTATTCCCTTCCTTGCCCCCAAATTTATTTCTGCATATTTCTTTCTTGCCAACAACCCAGCATAATTTACATTACTACTACTACAACTACATGGCATTATATCCCACTTTTTTTCCTCTTGCAGGCAACCCAAGGTGGCTTACATAACTCCATTCTAACTTCACAACAACCCTGTGAGGTGATTTAGACTGAGCATGAGTGGCTGAAATAACAATAATTATTTTATTTTCATACCACCCTAAAAGCCAAATTTAAAACAACTTTTTAAAATCTACAGCAGTTGATATAAACCACACCATAAGACCTTCTGATCATAAGCCACTGACATAATTCCCCGATCTAATAGTAAACCTATTTGAAAGTTATTTGAGTTGGTTCCAGGTGGGCCTCAGTGGGGAGCGTATTCCTTAATTGGCCAGGGGTTAGGCACTTGGGTGAGAAGACCCTTCTCCTTCTTGCCATCAACCAAGCCTCACTCGGAAGAACTTCATCATCATGTCTGGTAGATTGCAGCTGGGTGAGCTCTTCGGCCACATATTCTCATGCCAAGCTCTGTAGGGCTTTGTAGCTTAACGTTCGCATCCCAAATTGGACTGGGAAGCACCTGGGCAGCCAGTGAAAGCAACCCCCCCCTCCCATTGAAGTTACGTGTTTGGGCTGTCTGCTCCCTGCCATTCATCTGGCAGCCACATTTTGCACAAGGCGCAGCTTCTCGAAAGCCCCAGATAGAGGCATCGCAGTAATCTAATTTAGAGATTACCAGATCGCTGAAACAGGTGATCTCTGGCCAGATGGGCATGTAGCGGAGCAACCAGATGAAGCTGGGCCTCAAGCAGTGAAGATGACCCAAGGAGCATCCTCCAAGCGACGGACCTGCTTCTTCAAGAGAAGTGCAACCCCATCGAGAACAGGTTGAGCAGCATGCCCCCCATCTGGTCAAAGGGACTACCCAACAACAGCGTGCCAGTCTTGTCTGGATTGGGCTCCAGTTTGGTGGTCCTCATCCAGTCCGTTGCCATAGCCAGGCAGCGGCTTAGCACAGCCACAACCTCACCTACAAAAGACAAAAAAAAGAAACAGTTGTGTGCCATCCGCACAGTGACAGCAGCGTACCCCAAAACTCCAGCTAACCCCACTCGGTGGTTTCATGGAGCTGCCAAATCGCAGGGGCACAAGACAAACTGTTGAGGAATCCCATATGGAAGGGTCCAAGGGGTTGAGTGGTGGTGTATCTCCCAAGCACCACCTTCTGGAACCAGGTGCCTCCTATCCTGAAGACACTGTTGTTTGCTTCTTTCGTTCTCCACCACCTCCTGTTCCTTGTCCATCGCTGTGGCAAAGCATTTTCAGATGCATCCTCCCCCACCCCTGCACTTTGTTTTTCCATATAAGTAATCTTGGCATGAATGTTCCACCTCCAGCATTCCCAGTCCTGCCTGTAGCTGCTTGGATGTGGCTCTGAGCATCCGCTTGGCTAAGCATCTGGCGCAGCTGTGCCACCTACCGTTTCCATGCACACGCCTTTGCGGCATAGGAGGGTTGCTGAAAGGCATCTCTAATGCTGCTTTGGGGGAAATGGGTGGGTGAAGAATTGGTATCAGCATCCTCACTAGAGTCTGTGATGTGCGACTGAGTGCAAACAGTGGAAAAGAGGGGACAGAAGTGGCGGAGTGGCTCTAGCTAGCAATCTGCAACGACCCTCAAAAGTTCCCGGGGTATATTGATTCAATGGCTTTAGGGAAGTGATTCTGACACAGATTCACATGTGTGTTAAGTCACTGGCAGGGTGTGTTGATACTCTTGAGGTGGACTGTAGACAAAGTGATAATGGAAGGGGGCGGGTTGGGAACACAAAGGTTTTGTATGGTAAGCTATGCCTGGCTTATAAAGCTTCAAATGGGAAAACAGCTGAGCCAAACTGCTGCATTCAAATGCTTGCCAGCAAACCAAAGCGGGTGGTTTTTTTGAAAACAGCAGCTGGGAGATGGTGAGAAAAAAGCAGGCCATCTCCAAGATTCTTGCACTGCAAGAATTCTCTGCAGCTAGCAAACAACAGGTAGAAATCAGCTGGGTGCAGAAGAGTGATAGAGGGATGGGAACAGTGCAGAGCCTATAGAAATAGTCGTGCTCGTGTTGCTAGGCAGACGGGTACTAGATATCAGATGAATGGAGCAAGCCCTACTTTTGCTGCTCTTTTCTTGAGACTCTGCGGTACCACAAAAGGTTAAACTGCGCTTTCAGGCTGAGATGTCATGACATCACCACACCACAGTGGTAATTGGAAGCCATGAAGCAGTTATTGCTGTTGAGGACAAAACAAATCATGGTGAAATACCATGACTGGGTTCTGAGGACATAAGAAACAAACCATGAGAAAAAACCAGTGTGGCTGGTTGTGTCACATTGTCTCTCATTGTCAAGAACCATGAGTAGGGAATGATCAGCACCGGATAGGTGCTTTGTGTAGCCCATAGAGGTAGGTGTAAAGCACCCCAGCTCCTGTTCTGGATGGCATGCACCCGGAGGATGATTTCTAAGAAGTTTATCACTTTATGCTTGGCAGGTATGTTCAGGTACTTAAGATGGCGCCATGGAGAGGCAGCCCTAGAAGAAGTATGAGGAGTGGCCTACTGTGGCCCCAAACCATGATTAGCATTGGTTTATTGCAAGAACCATGGAAGGTTTGGATTAATGCTAGGGTGGTCGATAAAACCACTCTAACTTTGGGGCAGCTGGAGTTTTTGGGACAAGAAATCTTCTGGAAACTGATGCAAATGGTCATCAATATACTTGAAGTGCATGTTTATGCCCTGTCTCCAGATCTTACATTACTTTCTTCAGATGACGTGGTAGCGTATTTCCGAAGGTAAAATACTAATCCCTGGAGCAAGTTGTAAGTTTAGCCACAGTCACAGAGAAATTACATTTGACATTTTAATGTGTCATAATATAAGGAAGAGATTAATAAAAGCTATGCTATCTAATACCAGATAAACATGGATGGATGGGTGGATGGATGGATAATTGGATGATAGAAATTTGTTTATTGATACAGTTTATATTTTATTTATTGATAAGTAAATTATTCATACATCAACAGAGATACATAGATCTGGGTATGGATATTTGTGCAGCTGTGCTAATAACAGATTTCCATCTTCATATCATTTCTGCTGTACCAGCACATAAAGTCTGTTTCTTTTAGTAAAGTCATTAGATTTTCTGTACCTTGGGAGGCAACTATTATTACTGCCTTTGTGTCTTTCAAGTATGGATGAATGAGTTGACAAACTTGGGTTAGCATTTTTTTCTGCAGACATTAGAAACTTCCACTTGTAATAAATGTATGTGACAGATGTTGCAAGCCCCAAAAAAACTATAAGGTGTATTAGAGTATTCAGTGAGAACAGTTAGTTTTCTATATCTTAAATTTTACAACTCCCAAGCATTAACTATGATATGATACAGACCAAATTTCACCTTTCCTATGTAAGGATAAGCTTAACTTTGACATGATGGTCTGAAGTTGCATAATGAGGCCAAGCAGATATGAATCTGGTTAATGCTGAGATAGGGAAACTTCATGGGCAGTATCTCACGCTTTTCATGTGCTAGATTGAAAGGCCTCTGCTGACTTTTCATATTCCAGAAACTTGGGTTTCTGCGCCTTTCAGGGGTTGCATTATCTGTGCCCAACGGGCAGGTCAGAACCAGCGCAGGTGCAGTGACAAAACTGGATACTGCTCTGGGTATCATCTTGAAAGAAATGTTGGGTACGGATGAAAGAAGGAGGTTCATTTCATCAGGGCTGGAGATGAATGAAGCGTTAGCATCCATTCGTTTCTGACCAGAATTTATCCAATTCACACCTGCCAGAATTGCAACCTGTGATCTGAAGTTTCTGGTGCCTTTTGTGCAACATAAAATCCATTCAGCAAATGTGTACATTTTAAGATGTGCACATTTGATGTGTGAATTTGGGGAAATCTATGCAAAAATACACCTATATCTTGGTGGAAAATAGCCTCCAAAATTCACAATCTGATATGGACACAAGTTTGAGCAATCAAGACAGAAATCAGAGAACCTTCATGACCTCTGGTTTTGCTGTATTGCTCATGCCAACTCAGGGTAGCCCTGTATTCATTCATTTATTTAGTGTATATAGAAATGTATCTTTAATATGTATGTAGCACTTAGAACAGGGACTGCAGGTGGCGCAGTGGTTTAAACCGCTGTGCTGCTGGGCTGGTTGATCGAAAGGTCGCCGGTTCGAATCTGCACTCGGTGTGAGCTCCCGTGCTCCGTCCCAGCTCCTGCCAACCTTGCAGTTCGAAAGCATGCAAATGCAAGTAGATAAAAAGGTACCACTTTGGTGGGCAGGTAACAGCGTTCCGTGCACTTCGGTGTTTAGTCATGCCAGCCACATGACCACGGAGACTGTCTGCGGACAAACGCTGGCTCCCTCGGCTAGGAAACGGAGATGAGCACCGCCCCCTAGAGTCAGGCATGACTGGACTAATGTCAAGGGGAAACCTTTACCTTTACCTTTAGCACTTAGAACATTGAAGATTTTATTGCTATTACTATTACATTTCATTTATATCTCACCTACTTTCCTTGCATTAGGTAGAGGTGAATTACCATATGTTTTGCTCTATAAGACTCACCTTTTTCCCCCTCAAAAGTAAGGGAAAATGTCTGTGCGTCTTATAGAGTGAATATGTACGTGCAGTAAGTCTGTCAGATGTGCAGCCCATGGGGAAGTGATGGGGAATGTGCCTGTGATTGTGTGCCCATTTGAGTCAGAATATTTTTTTCTTTCTTGTTTTCCTCCTCTAAAAACGAGGTGCATCTTATGGTCAGGCGCATCTTATAGAGCGAAAAATACGGTAGGACGAGAGGCTTATCAGAATGTGCGAACCATTGTGTGGGATCCGGAGTTGCACAAGCAGGGCATCCTTCACTCACGGAACAGGTCGCTCTCCAATTTGCAACCCCCTTCCCTGCCCCATTTAGATTTTCTCTGAGGGTAGGAAAGTTGTGTGGTGGCTGCAGGAAGATGGGAGAATCAGTAGGAATGGCCTCTCTCCTCAGTCTGAAGGAGCTTTTCTTTAGATTGAAAGACTCTTCCATGTGAGAAAGAGCACCATAAGATCCCATCCGTGGATTTTGTTTGGTTAATTAGCACACAAGTTAACGCCACAATCCAGTGATCTAAATGGGTTATAAAAATGTCTAGCTATGTAAGGTGGGTTGCGGTAGAAAATAACAATCCTGTGCCTATTTCGACCCTGTGAATAGACCATGTTATTTTTGCAAACATATATAGGAATGGATGCCATTGGGATGTTATTTATGACACATCTAAAATTACTAGGTACCATGCAAAAATAAAAATAAAACAGTCTTTTCATGCAGATTTACAACTGAAGACATGCATTATTAGTGGATAATACTGTTGTTCATTTTGCAGCGAGTGATAACTTTATCTGTGAATTACTTGGGTCTAAATGTATGAAAAATCTTTAGCTAAGCTAAATGTCTTTAATATGATATCAGGATTCATAACACTACTTGAAACTGTAAAATGACAGCCAAAATCATTCTCTTCAATAGATGGGGGCATATAATTTTAAAGCTTTGTTCTGTCTGTCTGGTTACATACAGATTTATTGTTCATTGCTAACATACTGAACAAGAACTTCAGCAGACACAAAAACGTTACTGAACCATTCAAGCTCACATTTCTGTTCGCATACAAACAAACAGAGGTCTTAAAATTGTCGTTACAGAGTAATCAGATGTGTGGGTGTATTTGTTTGCCCCAATACCTTTTCTTCAAGTTTTAATTATGTGATTGTTTTTGGAATATGCCATCCAATACCTTGATGATCTTGATTTTATTAGTGTTACATTAAATTTCATTAAATTTTATGAGTTTCAAAAGCAAAAAAAGTGAAGAAGTAAGTTTAAAACTGTTATTATTTCTATTAATATTCCATCATTTTTCTTTTAAAAGACCTCAAAGCAGCTTGCAGAAACTGCCTCCTCTCATTTGTTTGTTTGTTTGTTTTCCTCACAATAATCCTGCAAAGTAGGTTGGACTGAGAGTCTGTGATTGTCCCCAAGTCACCCAGTTAGCATCATGGCGGGGTGGGGACTAGAACCCTGATGCACTGCATCCCGCTCCTGCACTCTTAACTGCCATACAACACTGTTATAGCTTTGTTTTTCATACACTAAGTGAATCTATTGCAATGAATACTATTCTTAAGGATTGTTTTGCATAAACTTTAACAAAGGCAGCCTTGATATCCATGTATTTGTTCATTCTTTGCACCTAAAAACTGCCCATTGAAAACCTAAAAACCTCCTCAAACTATTGTGTTATCAAAGGTAGCCATTTGTTCTTAGAGTGTTATAATATTTGTCCTTTAGCTGCCAAAATGGTACAAAGGATCCATTTATTTATTAGTTCTGTTATTATTAACATTGACCTTGTATTAAATTCGAAGATAGGGATAATTACTTAAGAAGAACATATAAGTCTGTAAATATTAAAAAATTGTCCTTTGTAAAGTTTAGCCATATTACCTCTTCAAAAAAAGCAGTCATTGGCATTGCCAAAACACATGAGCGGCCCTGACACCGCCGGAGCGGCCCTGACACCGCTGCTCCGCTCCGACGCCGTCCACCGCTGTTGGAGGGCCGAGCCACGCCGGAGCCCGGAGCCGCGCCACAACATCGCCGCGGGAGCTCCGGAGACCGCGCCGCGCTGCGCCGGAACAACGTCCCGGACGGCCTGCCGGTACCCTCGCGCCCCCCTCGCGCCGCAGACCCACCGGGCGGCCGCCGCGGCCCCCACCGGCACCCTCCAGCACCCGCCGGCACCCAGGCCCCTGCTCCGAGCCCGCCGCCCTCGTGTCG
>JAIXND010000773.1:22081630-22145867 GCA_023646645.1 Varanus salvator macromaculatus | reverse complement strand
AGGGCGGGGCGGGGCGAGGCCGGGACCGGTGGCCGGAAGTCGGGCCGGAAGTGGAGGCCGCGGGGCCCATAAGGTGCCGGCCACACTTGGGGCCGGCCCAAGGGCGGTCGTCGCCGTTTGGGCCGTTGGGGCCGTTTGGGGGCTGGGCTGGCCCGGGACTATGTCAGTGGGCCTCTTATTCGAACTTTGGACCGTGGCTGGGCTTTCCGGGGCGAAGGACTTTTTAAAGTTTTAATTTTTTAAGTGTTTTAAGGGCCCATCTCAGGTCAGGTTAATTATGTTACCTGGGGAGCGCGTGGGCGCCACCATTGGGGTGGTGATGGGGAATGGTCGCTATGGCTGCATTGGGGGTTTAACGGTCCCGCCTAGGAGAAGGCGGGACAGATGGTTAATACCTGTTCCTTCTTCTGGTTATTCCCCCAGCCGGCGGGTGCCTGGAAGTCTTGTCAGCTGCCCCACGGGATTGACGGTGCTGTTACTTAATGCCAGGTCGGTCCGCAATAAAGCCAACACCATCCATGACCTGATCATGGATGAGAGGGCCGACCTGGCCTGCATCACCGAGACCTGGGCGGGAGAGGGGGGGGATGTTGCCCTCTCGGAATTGTGCCCGCCCAGGTACTTAGTTCAGCACCGTCCACGCCCGGAGGGGAGGGGAGGGGGGGTCGCTTTAGTTTATCGGGCTTCTTTTTCCCTCACGGGGCTTCCTGTCCCTTCGAGGCCGGGGCTGGAGTGCCTCCACTTGGTATTGGGCGACCGAGACAGATTGGGGATTCTGTTGGTGTACCGAGCACCCTTCTGCCCAACAGACTCCCTGCCTGACTTCATGGCTTCCATGACGGCCATGGGGCTGTCTCAACATGTCATTGGCCCAACCCATGAAGGTGGACACACTCTGGACCTGGTTTTCTCGACGGGACAGGAAGAGGGTGATCTGAGGGTGAAGAATCTATGTTTGACGCCCTTGTCATGGTCAGATCACTTCCTCGTGAGGTTTGAGCTCGGGAGTGGCTTCTCCCTCTGTAAGGGTGAGGACCAGATTGTGATGGTCTGCCCCTGGAGTCAGATGGATCCTGATGGATTCCTGAGGGCCCTGGGGGATTTTCCGGCTGACAAGGCTGGTGCTCCTGTTGAGGCCCTGGTTGATATATGGAATGGGGAGATGTCCAGGGCCATCGACACGATCGCTCCTAAGCGCCCTCTCCAACCAGGCAGAGCTCGATCGTCTCCCTGGTACACTCCAGAGTTACGGGTGATGAAGCGGGTTGGGAGACGGCTAGAGCGCAAGTGGAGGAAATCTCGTGACGAGTCTGACCGAACACATCTTAGAGCACACTATCGAGCCTATGCTGTGGCGGTGAGGGCGGTGAAGAAGCGATTCTTCTCCGCGTCCATTGCCTCCTCGCAATGCCGTCCGGCGGAGATTTTTCGGGTGGTTCAGGGGCTGATTAAACCTGGCCCCAAAAAAGATCTTGTGCCACCCTCGAAAGCCCGCTGTGACGATTTCGCCACGCATTTTAGGGAGAAAGTTGCTCTGATTCGTCACGAACTGGACTCCACCCTTGACACAGTTTCTCTCGGGGAGGGACCAACCATACGTGCTTGTCCCTCGTTAATGGATGATTTTCAGTTGTTGTGGCCTGATGATGTGGACAAGGTGCTTGGATCGGTACGCTCAACCACCTGTTTACTGGACCTGTGCCCATCCTGGCTATTAAAGAGCGCCGAGGTCGGGATTGTGCCCTGGATCTTGGAGGTGGTAAATGCCTCCTTGAGAGACGGCCGGGTGCCTGCCCCTTTAAAGGAGGCGGTAGTCCGGCCAGTCCTCAAGAAGGCTCCCTTGGATCCAGAGGTGGTCGCCAATTATAGACCGGTGGCCAATATCCCGTTTTTGGGCAAGGTGCTGGAGCGGGTGGTGGCGGGACAACTCCAAGCACTCTTGGATGAAACTGATTATCTGGACCCATTTCAGTCCGGTTTCAGACCCGGCTTTGGCACTGAATCTGCCTTGGTCGCCCTGTATGATGACCTATGCAGGGAGAGAGACAGGGGGAGTGAGTCCCTGTTGGTTCTCCTGGACCTCTCGGCGGCTTTCGATACCATCGACCATGGTATCCTTCTGGAGAGGCTGGCGGGATTGGGAGTTGGAGGCACTGCTTTGCAGTGGTTCCGCTCCTATCTCAATGGCCGATTCCAGAAGGTGGTGCTGGGGGACTATGGCTCTGCGCCATGGCAGCTATGCCATGGGGTTCCGCAGGGTTCCATTTTGTCCCCTTTGCTGTTTAACATTTACATGAAACCGCTGGGAGAGGTCATCAGGAGGTGTGGGCTGCAGAATCATCAGTATGCTGATGATACCCAGCTCTACCTCTCGTTTTCCACTGATCCAGGTGAGGCGGTGGCTGTGCTGAACCGGTGCCTGGCCGAGGTAATGGGCTGGATGAGGGCCAATAAACTGAGGCTCAATCCTGACAAGACGGAGGTCCTGTTGGTAGGTGGTTCGGGCTTCGGAATGGGGGACCTGACCCTAGTCTTGAATGGGGTTGCACTCCCTCTGAAGGACAGGGTCCGCAGCTTGGGGGTCCTCCTCGACCCGGAGCTGACCTTGACAGCTCAAGTGTCAGCAGTGGCGAGGAGTGCCTTCCATCAGCTTCGGCTAATCCATCAGCTGCGTCCCTTTCTGGAATTCGACTGCTTGGCGACGGTGACTCACGCGTTGGTGACTTCCCGGTTAGATTACTGTAATGCGCTCTACGTGGGGCTACCCCTGAAGACGGTCCGGATACTTCAATTGGTGCAGAATAGAGCTGCCAGGGTGCTGACGGGGACTGGGCGTGGTTCTCATATCACCCCAGTTCTCCGTCAGCTTCACTGGCTCCCCATTGAAGTCCGGGCCCAATTCAAGGTGTTGGTGCTTACCTATAAAGCCCTTAACCGCTTGGGTCCCGGTTACCTAAAGGAGTGCCTACGACCATATACACCCTCCCGCCCCTTATGTTCTGCTGCTGATGCCCTCCTCCGGGAACCCTCTGTGAGAGATATTAGGAGGGTGAGTACCCGGAGGAGGGCTTTTTCTGCGGTGGCGCCCCATTTATGGAATGCGCTCCCCAGAGAGGCTCGCCTGGCGCCGTCTTTATTTGCTTTTCGGTGCCAGGCGAAGACCTTTTTATTCAAACAATATTTTAAATGTTAATTTATTGATATTTGGATGGTTTTAATTTAGACCTGGAGATGGGCCAGTTTTTAATGTATGTAATTTTTAGTATTTGGAAATTTTAATGTATTAGAAATTGTTTGTATTATTGTTGTGAGCCGCCCCGAGGCTTGTGGCAAGGGGCGGCCTATAAATTTCCAAATAAATAAATAAATAAATAAATAAATAAATAAATAAATAAAATAAATGAGTGAGAAAAGTACTAGTTGTATTATACTTCCAACAATTGGCTGATTTAGATAAACCCTTATTAAAATGACATTGTGACATCCGGTGTACCCAAAACATTTCAGTGTTTGCTGGATTAAAAATAACCTGAAATTGGTTACCGTTTCCGAGGTATATGAAGCCATGCACTGGTTGAGCAAGGATGCCATTCTTGTTGAAGGCGCTGTGCATCTCATTTATTCATCAGTAATAGCCATTTATAAATGCACAGTGGGGGTCAGCACAGCTGTTCAGCTTCGGTCTGTGATTTCACCAGCAGCAGAGAGCTCTGAAGCTGCAGAGTGGCAGGGCAGACACTGGATTCTATCAGATTTGCCAACTGTGAATGTTGCCAGTGGCTATAGCTGGCAAGACTTACATATCATGTGAGGCAGAGAGTGACAGAAAGTCTTCACTGGGACTGCCAAGCGGATCCAAAGTGGAAAGCACCCTGTCCCTCCAAGTCCACCAAACAAATGCTTCCCGGGTGACCTTTAAAGCTGGGCTTTCCTCAGTTGGACAGGACAGTATTCATGTGGTTGGAAAGTGCATGAGAACCCCTCCCTTTGCTTTGCCCCACTGACTACTTCTTTATTTTCCTACTCTGGAAGAGGGCTACAGATGTAAAACATTTACAACAAATTTGTATCTGGGTTTTGCTCTTTTTAGGTGTTACAGACCGTTGCTGCTTCAGGATGTAATGCTATTTTTGTTGCTTATTTCATGGTGTTATATTGGCTCAGCTTTATTTAATCAATGCTCTAGTTGATTTTAATTGCACTGATTTTTATTTGTACTGAGGGTTTTTTTAAAAAGTACAACAGGATTTAAAAATTCAATGAAAATTTCATATATGACTTACGAGTAACTTGATATGCGAGTGTTTCACAAGACAAGCAAACATTTCTAATAAATTTTAACTTGATAAATGAGCAGTGTCTTGCAATACAAGTAGTGTGTGATGTCAAACATCACATGATTACAACTAAGACAATGGTTCTCCCTCTCTCTCTCTCTCGCTGTGCCGGACATCACATGATCACAACTGAACCAACGGTGTTCTCTCTCTCTCTCTCTCTCTCTCTCTCTCTCTCTCTCTCTCTCTCTGGGATTGTGTGTGATTGTCCCCCATGCTTGGATTCTGACAAGAGTTTATTAATACTGTGCTGTAGTCAACATCCATGTGAGCATATACAATGGCCCCTAAGCAGAAAAAGGTTGAAAAGAAAGGCAGTAAGAAGAAGGAGATTATTACGGTGGAAGTTAAGAAGGAAATCATCGAGAAGTATGAGCAAGGTATGCGAGTGGTTGAAATTGCAAGATTTCGTAAGTAGTCTACGTTGACCATTCGCACAATATTAAAGAAGAAACCAGAAATAAGGGGGTAGGTGCAACAAAGGGAGTCACGAGAATATCAAAGCAAGGGCTATGTCTTCTGGAAGATGTAGAAAGGTTGCTTCTGGTTTGGAAAACGAGAAGCAACTAGCAGGTGATACTGTGTCGAGAACTTTATCTGTGAGAAGGCAGATAAACTGACCTCTTAAGTAAACTGCCAGTTACGTCAACAGAAAACAAAGAAGGCTTCAAGGCAAGCAGGGGATGGTTTGATAACTTTAAGAGGAGAAGTGACATCCATAGTGTTGTGAGGCACAGAGAGGCTGCGAGTTTGGACGCTAATGCAGCTGAGGCATTCGCTACCGAGTTCCAGAAGCTCATGGTTTCTGAGTGTTACCTGCTGGAGCAAGTTTTCAACTGTGATGAGACGGGGCTTTTTTGGAAAAAGATGTCAAAGAGGACCTACATTACAGAAGAAGAGAATTCAAAGCCCGGTCACAAGCCCATGAAAGACCTTCTCACCCTCTTGTTTGGCAAGCGGGGATTTCAAAGTCAAGCCCCTGCTCGTGTATCATACCGAGAATTCACAAGCCTTCAAGAAATGCACGGTGCAGAAGAGCCAGTTAAACGTTATGTGGAGATCCAACAGCAAGACTTGGGTCACTTGTATCTTGTTCACTGAGTGGATCAACAAGGTCTTTGGTCCTGCAGTGAAGAAATACCTTTCAGAAAAGCATCTGCCACTCAGAGCCTTGCTGGTTATGGATAATGCTCCTGCTCCTCCTCCAGGCCTTGAGGACAACTTACTGGAGGAATTCGAGTTCACTAAGGTCAAGTTCCTTCCTCCCAACACCACTCCAATCCTCCATCCATGGATCAGCAAGTCATTTCGAACTTTAAAAAGCTTTACACCAAAGCACTATTTCAGCGATGCTTCGAGGTGACCAAAGGAACAAACTTTCCCCTCCGAGAGTTTTGGAACAATCATTTCCACATCGTGAACTGCCTCAAGATCATCGATAAAGCCTGGGATGGGGTCACCAAGAGAACCCTCGACTTTGCTTGGAGAACCCTGTGGCCTGATCGTGTTCTTGGACATGACGTAGAGGGGCTTGCTCATGAACAGGAGCCGCCAGTTGTCAATGGAATTGTGTCCTTGGGGAAAATCATGAGACTGGAGGTGAATGAGGATGGCATTCCAGAGCTTGTGAAGGAACATGGCATCTGCATCACAAGCGACAGCAAGAGGTTATGGTGGAGAGCTCGTCTACAGAGGAGAAGGAGAAAAAGGTGGAGGAATCCCTCACTTCAAATGAGATTAGGGAGATGTGTAAAATGTGGGAAACAGTGCAAAATTTTGTAGAAAAGCACCACCTGAATAAGGCAAACCATGACTCTGTTTAACGACAGTGCAATGTCACATTTCCGCAAAACCTTCAAAAGGAGGCAAAATCAATTGTCATTAGATAGGTTCCTTGTTAAAGTTGCACGAAAAGTAAAAGACTCTATTGAGCCAATAGACAGTAGTGATTCCGTTAGTGATAGTGAAAGTCATCCTACACAATATCCC
This sequence comes from Varanus salvator macromaculatus, assembly GCA_023646645.1. Classification (NCBI taxonomy): domain Eukaryota; kingdom Metazoa; phylum Chordata; class Lepidosauria; order Squamata; family Varanidae; genus Varanus; species Varanus salvator. The sequence goes on along the minus strand of JAIXND010000773.1, from coordinate 22,139,541 downwards.
TCCTCTCTCTTGTTTCCCTCACACCAGCCATAAAGGTTTTCAAAGATGAGTGCAGGTTAATTAGTTTTATTTTTGATTTATATATTGTATTTTCTTTATTATTTTGTATTATATTACAGTATTGTAATAAAAAAGTGAAGAGAAACTAAAGACCCTCTTGATGCGGGTGAAAGAGGAGAGCGCAAAAGTTGGCTTGAAACTCAACATTAAGAAAACTAAGATCATGGCATCCGGTCCTATCACTACCTGGCAAATAGATGGGGAAGAAATGGAGGTAGTAACAGATTTTATCTTCTTGGGCTTCAAGATCACTGCAGACCAGGACTGCAGCCAAGAAATTAAAAGGCGCTTGCTCCTGGGGAGGAAAGCTATGGCAAATCTAGACAGCATACTAAAAAGCAGAGACATCTCCCTGCCAACAAAAGTACATATAGTCAAGGCTATGGTTTTCCCAGTTGCAATGTATGGCTGTGAAAGCTGGACCATAAGGAAGGCTAAGCACCGAAGGATTGAGGCCTTTGAATTGTGGTGCTGGAGGAGACTCCTGCGAGTGATCGCAAGGCGATCAAACTGGTCAGTCCAGTTTGAGATCAACCCTGACTGCTCTTTAGAAGGCCAGATCCTGAAGATGAAACTCAAATACTTTGGCCACCTAATGAGAAGGAAGGACTCCCTGGAGAAGAGCCTGTGCTGGGAACAATAGATGGCAAAAGAAGAAGGGGACAGCAGAGGATGAGGTGGCTGGATGGAGTCACTGAAGCAGTCGGCGTGAGCTTAAGTGGACTACGGGGGATGGTGGAGGACTGGAAGGCCTGGAGGAATGTTGTCTATGGGGTTGCGATGGGTCGGGCGCGACTTCGCAACTAACAGCAACACAGTATTGTAATCGCAACATCATTTTTATATGAATATTTTTGGGTTGTCAAACGAATCATCTGAGTTTCCATTATTTCTTATGGGGAAATGCACTTTGATATGCAAGTGCATTGGATTACCAGCATGTTTCCAGAATGAATTATGCTCACATACCGAGGTTTTACTGTACATGCTTACATCCCAAAATGGAAAAGAGGAGCACCTGCTCTTTAATGAAAATGACACAGTGTCACTTTCCCACTGGGATCTGTAGTGCTAGTTTTTATTACCTTGATTGCATTATGGTACACAAGGGATGGGCATAAGCCCGCCACATGCCCGCGTTTTAAGGGAAGTTTTTCAGCCCTGAGGAAATGAAAGGCTGTGGCTTACAGGAAGCGAGGTAAGCATGACACTGTCTGAACGTCTGCACACTTGCAAACGTTCAAGCAGAGACACTCGTTCATGTGAACGCCATTGCTCAAATGCTTGCAGCAAATATTTACCGCTACAAGGTTCTGGCGAACAAGATTATTCTGTCGAACTGGCTGGTTTTGCCTGCTGTAGAGCTATGTTGCAATGGGATGCTGACCCACATTCCAAGCTGTTCCAGTGCAGAGTGCACTGGTAAAACGCAGGTCAGGCGTGTGCAGCAAATGCTTTACTTCAGCTCTGATGCAATTGTAGCAAACCATTATTGCAGATCTGTTTATAAAGCTCTGTTGGTATGATACTCGAGAAATTCAGCTTCTTTAATGGCATGTTTCCCCTTTGTAACAGAAGTTAACAAATCTCTCACTGACTTTGGAGATTCCAAACGAAACCCTCCACTTAATAATAATGCTAATAGATAGATGATAGATAGGTTAAAAATAAATGGAGTTTGTCATACATGTCTGAGCTAAGAATAGGTTAGTTTACCAGTACTGCATCTAATTGTGAAACATCTAACCCCAATTTAGTCTCCTCTTTCCTTTCTCTGGGAAATGATATCTGAACACATTTTTTTCTGCAGGGCGCACTTCCTAACCACATGCAGCAGAAAAAGCTACCTTAAACCATAGGGTTTGTTTGGGAAATAGGCCTTTTGAATGTCAAAGCAGCAATGGCATTAAGCAAAAACTGTATCAAGGTTCAGACGGCACTTTCTGTCTGGGAGATGGAGCGCTGTGAGGAACTGAATGCACCGTACCATAAACCAGAGGCCACATAATTTTCATTTTGGGTATCTAAAAAAATTGAGAGCCATTGATCGCACAGGGAAAGAGCTTGGGGGTTCCACTTAGGCTAATGGGAGGGTCCTTTTGTGATGAAATGTTGCATAAATAATGACGGAGGGGAGGGCGCTGTTCACAGTTGCCATGGAGATCTTTGTGCCTGACTGAATTCTATTCTCCTCTACTTTAAGGCTGCAGCCACCGGGTCCTGGAGCATCTCTGTATTTTATGTCCTTTTTGTCTTTTGTTTTCCCACAAATGCTTGCATATTTCGAAAGCCAAGAAGATTGCTGATCGGCGTTCCTTGGATAGTCAAAGCACATGCTGGCAGTTGTGTTTTAAAATAATGTACATTCACTTTTATGCATGACGAAAGAAAAGAAATGATTGGACCTGTATGAAGTCCCTCTTTGGGAGGAGGGAAAACTCAGTCTTCAGCTTTGTGGAGTGGGATTGTTTGCATAGACTCCTGGGGATTTCTTTTTATTTTTTGGAACTGATCGAGAAATGTTATATTGCAAAGTGTGCGACAAAGGTAAACAAAAAAAGACTAAATTGATTTTCATTTTTCTTGTGTGTAGCAGTGCTGGTTTGTTGATAATATTTTCATTGAAGTTTTTACAAACTTGCTTTCTGGAAGTTATACTGCTGCAGTATGTTCAGACAGATCAACTACTTGTGAATTATTTTTAAAATTAAGTTTTTTAAATGTAGCAAAATTAACACTTACTAACAGTGTATTTGTTAAGATTGGATTGCACATTATTCACGTTAAACTTATCTGCAGTTTGAGGCATCTTTAAGTAGACGATTTCAGTCTCCTTTCTATTCAAAGATGTCCAAGAATATGTTGACAGAACATATATAAAATGCAAGGAAAGTTACATTTTAAATAAAATGTATTTAAACAAAAATGCACTTTAACTCTTCTTATATCCCCATTGCCACTCCAACAATAATATTTAGGAGCTGCTATTTTGTTTGTGAAAAGAAACAAAAGAAAACAAAAAATCTATTTGAATTGAGACAGATACCATACTCAAAGTTTAAAATATATGTCTGTAGTTCCTCTTTTTGGTAATATTTTGAGGTACAAATCTACTTTCCAATTCATGTTTTATACTAATAACATGCATACTCTCTGTAGGATGCGGGTAGGAAATATGCACATTATGTAATCAAACAGAAAACCCAACCCATTAGTTGCTTAGAAGGCAGTTTGCATTCAGAAAATTCAGATAATATAAAAGACACTATGAAGTGTTACAGCCAATAATGTGTGGTTATAACGCTGTGGATCCACTCCCTGCTGAATATGGTGACAGAGCCCAAAACTGTAGGTGACTCTTCAAGAAATAAAACCGGTGTGAGCTGATCCCAGTAGCTGGATATGCCCAAAATACTCACAGCTGCCGTTCTTTACAAAACTGTAGTCAGAAGTCTGAGCTGTATACCTTTTCAAAGGAGGGATTTAATTTAATGACTTCTTTGTGATGGCTGGATTTCAGCGCAAAATAAGGAGGGAGGTGCTGTCAGACTTCTTGATGTTCCTAATGGTGTTACAAAAGAAGCACAGTTAAATATGCCAGCACCTTTCACAAAATTAATTCTAACAAAGCATATTAATCTGTTACTTCATTGTACAAGTTTATGATGTATTGCTAGCAGTACGGAAGAAAGTATTTGATAATGATAATCACAAAATTGTTTCCACTAAATAAAGCAATGGATGATCACACATCCAACATGCACAGAACTTGAGTTTCAGCAACAGTAGGTAGGATGTCAGTCATGAACATTAGAAAATAATATTTAATATAACCATGATAAGTTACATTACATTTTTCTTGTCCTTTTTCTTTTTTGATAATTGTATGTACTGACAGCAGTACAATTTAGCTGCTTAATCCTATGCTGAATGAATTATTGGCATTTTAACATTTTGCATGACAAGAAAGCATCTTACATTAGATTTTCTACTTCTTAAAAGTACTATAACACAACTTAATCATGCTATGATTGGAAGAACACTTTATGTGTGGAGAATATGATTGAAATTATTAAACTCTGCATATCTGAGATGTGTTTCCCAAGTCTGTCCAAGCTTAATTAAACTCTGCTTAAGATCTGTACACTATCTACCTAAGAACACATTTCACTAACATTAATATGGATACTCAACTAATTTATGTTACTCGTGTATGGCGTGAAAACTTTAAAGTCTGTTTCTTAGAAAACAAAGCATGGCTTAATGTATACCGTGGGTGTCTTGTGAGACCATGCAACCAAAGTTGCATTGCTTGGTATGTATTCCAGAATGATAAACTGATGCAGTTTTCTTTGAATTCTAGTGTCAGTCGTCATGATAGTTAGACTGCTTAGGTGAGCTCCTTTGGGTCCCTAGGCTGTGTCCTTCTTTGTAGAGGATAACCTTCTGTTTGAAAGGCTGTCGGCATGTTTTGACCTACTCTTTGCATCATCTTTCCTTTCTGCTATGCTGGCTACGGTTCATGGAAGCTGTAGGCCAAAACACCTAGAGGCCCACAAGCAGATCATCGCATGCAATTTGAATGACTGTTTTCCAACTTACACTCTTAAGTTGGAGCATAGACAGAAGGCATTTCTCCAGGGTGGTGCCCACCGGTGTCTGTGGTTTCCTCAAGCATTCTGGTTCTTACTCTTATTTTTAATGCATAATTTTTATCCATCAATTTCTTTAGCTGGGAAGCTGTGAGATGTGTTTTGTCTTGGAGCATGCAGTATGCTTTCTGTGCTTGCATGAGCTTCTGAACATCACTAGTTTTGATATCGTTTGTGGAAACAAATATGTTCTTTGGTATTCATGGCACCCTGCCTCCCCATCCATGCCTTGTACTCAGATTTTTGGCCAAGCAATTTGTCTCTGAGAGCAGACTATTGTGAGTTCCAAAGAGTGGTTTGTATCTTGAAGCTTAGACTCTAAGTACAGTTCCTTAGACTTAAGTTCTTGGGTGAGTTACTTTTCTTTAACCTCTCCAGTTTGCCTTGGTGTCGTCCCTTTTTGGGAAAGGAAAGCCTTCCTTGGCAGCCATATTGCCCGTGACACCATCACAAAACTGCAAATGCGTTCAACAACTCAAAGGGGTTGGGGAACCCTGGCCTAATTAACAAGTTTTCTTACCTCCACAGTCACTGCTTCAACAGGAGAGTGTTTAAAAGGCATTCCTGTGCAGCAAGTCATTTTATTAAGCGTATTATTTCAAAAGTGCCTAGGAAACCCCCTGGAAAAGAGCGATTGCACTGAAGCTGAAATCCTCCAAACCACACAATTATTTTGCACTCAGGCATGTGGAAATTACAGCATGCAAGTAATGAATAAATTCAGCCAAAAGTGTTGTTGGTAAAATGTCATTAATTTTATGAGGTAAAAGATCAGATTAAGTCATCTTGTGTTGGTAAGAGCGTTGAATGGAATAAACTTTGATCTCTTTACTGCTGCTGAGAGCAGCTAGTTTTGACACCACCTGAGACGGGGCTTTGTCCTAACTGCATACATCTTCACAGAAGCATGAAGTAACTTGAGCTTTCCTTCATTCCATCAAACATTATCATCAAGAAACACAATCCCTTGTATTGTTTTCCTTCCTGCTGTGTGGAGCTGATCTGTTTTTACTTTGAACTGCTTTTCCCATTATTGAGGAGAGAGGAGCACCTTTCTGAGGGGGGAAAAACCCCTTTTACCAAAAATAGTAATAAAGTCAATAGTATTTCATACATGCAATGTGGAATCTATAGTTTATGTGAATTTTGGTGCCATCCTTAAAATTGACTTGCCACTGTATTCTACCTGTCATAAAATTCATTGAGAGCATCCTGCTCATGAAAAACATCTGAAGGAGAGTGGAAATAATTTCAAATTTTGCTGAGTATTGGTCAATCTTTACAAGAAAACAACCTCAGGAATGTTTGAGAAAAGCATATATGAGAATATATCACCATAAAAGCCCTTTCTATGTGACTTGGTGTATGGGTTGCTTTTTAATATGGTTTATCCCTGCAAGGCTCCCAAGCCCTCTCCATTTTTGTCTATCCAGATTTCCTTATAGTGACTGTTTTGCTTATTCTTTACATGCATCTTGCCAGAGGTTTTTCTGTAGTCTAGAAAGTCAGTACTGGAAGGAGCAACACAATCTACAAGCCACACCACACAGTTTGAACTTTTCGCCTATCAGTGATGTGTAATGATGTGTTGTAAGGATAAAATCAGCAATTAAGAAGAAACCTGTTGGGTTTTAAGACCAGTGTTAAGGCTCTCTCATATTGGCTCAGTCAATGAAATGAGAAGCCTTCTGAGAAGCAAAGTCCTGAACCGACGTGCAGAGTCACAACATGTGGTTGCCTGCAGCTTTCCTTCCACGCACTTACAGTTTTCCCAAGGCCAAATCCCGATGGGGAAGATGGAGTGCCTGGAGCCAGGAAAAATGCCCCATGTTGTCCTGGGCCCATATTGCCTTATGACGAATTTGAGCCTTACTGTATTGCTAAGCAAATACAGAAGCAGATAGATGCCTGTTTGTTTGCTCACATCTGTAGTTGACAGGCAGTGCTGAATACAGAGAGAGCCCTCTTCTAGCACATCCCCTAAACCTTATCCCACTTTTGTTGTGATCGCACTATGGAAAGGCTGGATTGCATGAGCGTTCCTTACTCTTGATTTTCAATTGCACCATGATGAATGAGAGGCACCTCCCCGCCATTTAGAACCAGTGAGATTTTCACCTGCAGGGCCATAGCAAGATATTTCGTGTGGCTTTGGAATCCAAGCTGTGTGTTCGGAAAAGAATGGATTGGAAGTTTGGAAAGAATTGCCTGTTCTCCAAGACCCTAAGATTTCTAGCACCCTGTAGGCTGCAAGATCTCTCTGTGTTTGCTTTGGAACTTAGAAGTGCCTGGTGAGGATAAAACAGTTTTGAAGTTCGGGTGTTGCAGTTAAATTGAAGTGATAAGTGGAAGTTTTAAGCGCCTCCTCCAGCATATGATATCCTTGCTTCAAAAGGAATCCTCCCAACATCATTTCATGCCAGAAAGAGGTGTGTGCTTTGGTTTGTGGACTTTATTGTCTAACTTCTGTGTAAATCCCTTTTAGAGGAGAAGAGTCTCTGGCATAAAGATGTATTTTAAGATGACACAATTCAGGTCTGTTCCCAGACTGCCAAGATGCGCTTTTTGTTGGAATCCCTTGCAAATCTAGAAAGTGCAAGGGAGTTCCCCCCAAAACGTGTTTAGGCATTTCCTCTTCATTAACAGCAACTTCTTAGTGCCCGGGAATTTGGCCCCAAGCACCCAAAGGCTTGCTGCTCTTAGCCCAGCTGCATTAAAGGAGACCCATCGCTCACTGGCCACTCAGCCAGTAAAAGCATTTGACACCTCACTGGACATGAGCTCAAGGCGAATCAGAGGAGGATCCCGCTTACATTAAAGGAACACACAGGAGTTAAAGGGTACCCTCATCCATGTTGTTTTCTCCCTGCCTTTTCTTCCTCAGACTTTCCTGATATTTGCTTCTTTATGGTGTGTTTGGAGGTATGAGTGAGGGCTGCAAGTGTTAAAGGCTCCTTTACCCAAACCATTCAAGGCAGGCAGACAGGCAGGCAATTCTGTATGTACAGCTTCCTTCTTTTCTGAGAAGTCACACACTTCTGGGAAGGAGGATAATGGGCTCGGCTGCCACTGTTTGACCATCAGGGGATTGTTCTTCTTCTACAATTCATATATGGGTTCAGATCAGTGACTTTGATGCTGAACACTGGTCACATGGTTTGATTGCACAAGGAAACATTCTAATATTTTACTTTGCTGTACTCCATCAGCTATACGTGGTAATGGCAGTGGGTTCTAACATGGGAGAGGTCAGACTATGCCTGTGCGCCCATCTCTTGAGACTGGTCTTATCGCCATACCGCCATCTTCTTTCTGTAGCGGAGATATAAAAGTAGATAAGAAGAGAATACTGTTGGGAAGGGTCCTTGCCTATATCGTTACAGAAATAGATTTGTTGAGTTTTCCTAAGTTTGCAGATGTTAGCAGCGTGTGTAGTGGTAAATTCATACCTGCAGCTGATCATCATGACAATCCCTATAGTTTTCCCCCCACAGCGAGTGTGTCTACACATAAACACCAAATCGCTATTATCTAGGAGTTTCTTTTCCAGCTACCAGGGAGTTTGGATTGAATTACGTTACCATATCCCAAAAGTGGCCCGATATACTGAATTTTCTGACCCCTGCAAAGAAGGTTACTGCTTAATTTAAATCAAATGTTCTTGCAGGAAAACGCACCAAAACACAGATAAAGGATGTATACTTTATGAATGCATAATTCTACAGCAAATATTCCAAACTGGTTTCCTAGTAAGCCACTGCTAGATTTTTATAGCATTTGGGAAGGCATTGCTGGAATGCTTTGTAGAGCTTCAAATGCTGGAAGTTCAAAAGAGAGTGCTACATCACTGGGATGGAGATAATCTTGAAGTAACAGAAAAAGTGTTTTAAAAGTACCTCTTGATTCCTCTTGAATATAGGAACATATATGCCACACCCTGTTGAATAACCTGATCTTGCATTATGTTTTATTCCTTAAGTAATTCTTCATTTCGAATCATTTTAAGCTTTCCTTCTTGATATGTATTTGCTTGCAATTACAAGCAGAATAAAACTATGCTCAGCTAGCAACACTAGGAATATTCCGATGAGGACCAAGCCAGATCTTTTGTGAGAAGTCTAGAACTGGAACTTTCCATGTTCTCTCTTCCTTAAAAAGCAGATGGGAAGCTATTGTAGCAGGACCTTAGCATGGGGTGAGAGTCTGATTCTTTACTCCTGTGTGGTGGCCTTGATCCAAATCAACTCACCCACACACCTTCTGCTATCTGCAGAGGAGAAAACATATAGACTTGGGAATTATGGGGAATAACATCTTTCAGAATGATCTCCTGGTATGGAAGCAAAATGTACTTCGGAAGGACTGTCAACTCTCCCCCTGTTTGTTTGGGTTTCTCAGGTCCCTCAAAAATATGCAGTTGGGGTCATTTTTAAACATTCTTTTTCTCTCAGATTTCACAAGTGAACAAGTGTGTGTTTACAGCTTCCCAACAGGAGTATTGACAAGATGAGATTACTTTGCATTTGCACTTAGTAATTCAAGCCAGGTTGGAAAGGGGAAGAAATAAACAGTCAGTGAAAGGCAGGATCTCGCTGCACAAGCCGGAAGTGCTGAAAACAGAGGGAAGGGGAGGATTTGCTGGAGGAGGGGAATCATCAAGGGCAGCGAAAGAGGGAGATGGCATTTCCCCCTTTACAGTGTGATCTTCTTGGTTTTTGTGTCGAAGTGACACTTTGCAGTCTTCTCCACCCTTTCAACACTTCTGCAATTGTCCAGCTGCTCAAGAAAGGGGATATTAACCCCCCCTCCCCACGCACACACACACACACAGAGCTCTTTTTCAGAACAGTTTGCCACTTCAGGTACTATGGTTTCATGAAGTGTCTTACAGAAACATATATCAATATAAAGGCTGGGAAGGAAATAGGGGGAAGTAGCATTACTGTTGGCACACACAGTTCGCTTCCATTAACTTTCTGAGCATCAAATTTATGTATGTTTCTGTATTTTTTTAGGATTAGCCACAGCAGTAACTGGCCCAAAAAAGGGGAGGGTCAGAATTAACAACTTCTATTTCCAGAGTAACCAGAAACTCAAGGAGGAGTTGAAAAAGTGGGAGGTACTAAGAACTGTCGGTTCAGTAGCTAAAACTGAGAGGATTACTTTGCTTAGGTAGATGATAAGCCCCTGCCCCTTTGGGGGATATATTTTCTTTTTTGGCAAATGATCTGCGCACAGTGATTTTTCACATGGTGGCTTAGCATGACATGTGAATACACCCATTTTAAGAGTTATAAATAAAACCACAAGGAAGGCTAAATCTGTTTCCTAGATTTACAAAACGGGAGTCCTTACATCTCCACAAGCGTGCAAGAGATGAAAAGGAAGCACTTGACAATAACTTCATGCAAACATTTAAATGCAATGGATGTACAGTTGCTCCGTAGTTGAAGTGGTCTCTCTTGGTGACTTTTCCTCGGAGAAAACAGCACATTTGCCCAAGGTGCCATAGAAAAAGCAGCATTTCCTGGTAAAGAATTGTTTGTGTTGCCAAGAGTAAGAGAGTTTCCAATGGAACTGTTTACCTCTCTAAACATACATGGAGGAGAAACAGTTCTGAGTGGAAGCATCTCAGCTGACTCTCACATGTAGCTCCTACCTGGCATTGTGTGGGTAGATCAGAATCAAGCACTGCAAACACATCTCTGTTGTATTGAATGCTGAATTTAGACAGGGTTTTGTGCAGAAGCCTATTGCTGATGCAAAGGGATGTGAAAGTCACTGGCCCGCTAAGTTTCCATTATTCATGCATGTCTTGTACTGCTTTGCCTCGTGTTTATTGCTATGTAGAGCTTTTTATTGCATGTGTGTTGATGCTTTAGCTTTGCCCCTTAGTATTATTACTGCAACTTTCTTCTTTTCAAAGGAAGAAGGCTGGCTGCATTGTTGTTCACACACCTTTTCTATGTTTACTCGTTGGGTTATATTGCCGTCCACGTTGTGTTATTTTTGCAAAACAGTTTCTGTATCCAGAGGCCATAGACACATCCCCTTCCCTGCTGTGGGACTCTTCTTATTGACCTTGTCTTCTTACTGTCTCATCAGCTGTAGGATTGCAGTGGTGTATGAGGTTCTAATACAGTGCACAAGGATTTCTGGGCCTTCAATATCTGCCAAATGAAGCATGCAGAGCTCTTAGGAAATTTCTTTATTGCTTCTTTGCACAGCAGGGAAAGGTGTACATATGAAGAGCGCTACAAAAGTTGAAACCTAGAGGAGGGTGAAAATACAGTTATACTCAAGGACTTCTTTAGAATTTACAGCCTGCATTGTTTTATGAATGCTTTTCTTTCCACAAGGACTTCTTACTTTCTTCGTATCGCAGCAAAGTCATCTTCCCGTTGCTGATTAAATCCTAGCCTTTCTGAAGCACAGACAGAGAATTTGCAATTTTCTGAATTATACAATTGGGAAATTATGTCAAGCTGCTCTTCCCCTGCTCTGTAACTGATGCTTCCTTCTCTTCATTGTCCTAATTTGTATAGTGTTATTTTTGTGATATTTAATTACAGATGACTTTCTGTTTGCTTGATGTTTGCTGTGCATGGAGACTATATGACCAGTTTTTACTTTTAATTGCACCTTTTTGTGCTGCTCCAACAGATCAGAATATGGACCACAACTATAGAACTAGATGTTTCAAGAATCATGCTACTTGCAAATTGTGTATTTTTGTGGACCGAAGCGAGGTAGCCCTTGTTTAATTGTACACAAAGGGCTTCCTAGTACGTAGTAATGTTAGCACCACCCTTGTAAGGGTGCTTCCGATTCAAGAACGTTTGCTTTGTTTCTGTCTAAACACTGGCTGTGCTAGGTATATAATCCTGCTAGAGATTTCACATCTGAATAACAGGGTGGGGCTGTAACTGAGTGGAAGAAATAATGTGATGCCATTGGGAAGAGGGGGCTTTCCTACACATGGTATTTGTTATGTTCCTGTTACTTCCTACTCACAGGTTGTTATGGGTTCTTGAGACAACGGTATAACCCTTCCGTTGCCTTTCCGCATTTAATCCTTTGGCAAATGTTTTCAGAGGCTGGAAAATGTGGCATCCTATTGCAAATGTGGAAGAAGGTGCAATTCCTTCAATACCCAGTGCTGCCTAGGGGTTGTGCAGTGAAAAAGAAGGAAAAGAAACTCTGTATGCCGTGGGTCCTCAAACTACGGCCTGCTGGCCGGATCCGGCCCACCATGCTGATTTATCTGGCCAAATGATCTCCGAACGAGTCCAAAAGCTCTGAGCCGGCGCCGCCGGACTCAGTGGGGAGATGGCCGCGATCACGGTCGTGCTCCTGCAGGGAAGACGGGCGCAATTGGGGTCATGCTTGGGGGACCGAGATGGCTGTGATCGTGCTCGGGGGGGGGGGAGATGGCCACGATCGCGCCTGTCTTCCCTGCATGAGTGCAATCATGCCAGTCTCCCCACTGAGCTCACCCACAATTGAGACAGTCTCCCCTCCAGCATGCCTGCGATCGCGCCTGTCTCACCCCGAGCGCACCCGTGATCGCGCCAGTCTCCCCCCCGAGCGTGCCCGCAGTCATGTCAGTCTCCCCACACTGAGTCTGCCCCCTCAACAGTCTGAGGGACAGTGAACTGCCCCCCTGTTTAAAAGTTTGAGGACCCCTGGTGCTTGGATCTGAATTTTCTTACAAAATCAGAGATTCAAACAGATTAATAGCCAATTAATAACCTCATTTAGAAACTCTCGGAGAGAACTGGCTGTCAAGAACAGGTCAAGGGTGCAAGGGAGTTGGGTCTCCAAAGGCAGGCCATCCTACTGGGGAATGAATGCTGATATTAATGGATGCTGCCATGTCAGTAAAGATACATAAGCGTATCGCCAGTATTTTCTTGTTGCACGGAGACAGTACCCAAAACCTGCCCTATAAGGAAGTGTGCAATGCTGTTTAGGGTCTGTCAAGCCAAAACTACTGTTTCTGCAAGCAGAAAAAATAATGATTCAAGTAGTTAATCTTTCCTTTGCACAGAGCCATAATAACTATTTCAGTTAATCTCTTCTGGGTTCTGATTTCTTCAGCATTTATTGTAAATATCAAGTTTTCCTTAAGGTTTTTCATAGTTATGACTACATTTTAAATACAAGTTTTCCCCGATGGCAGTTATCTTTTCATATGAAGTTCTACTGACACATTCAGCAGCCAGAACATTATCAAAAACCTCATCTTTAAATCATTTAGTAGCCAGAAATAACAAAAATAACATTGAAAAACAACTATCAACTTATGGCTGGCTTTCTAATACATACTGATATAAAAAAATTTAATGTCACTGTTCAAGAAAACTATTTTCAACTGTGTTCAACTCAATAATTCACAACCATTATTGTGGCAATGTAAGCAGGAAGGCGTGCATTTTAAAAGTATATGTATTGGGGGCCCTCACAAAGTCTTAAAATATTTCCGTTTCCACAGATTGTATTCAGGGAACATGTGTCCTTTCTATTTTATGGGGCACTGGAAGGAAAAGTCATCTTTCATGATGTAATCTATGCTTTCTGCTGGCGGAATTTCCATTGGCTGTTACCCAATGAAATGAATCGGGTAAAAATGGAATGACCAATGGAATGATTAACTTTCCTCCCATCTCTACAATTTCTGATCTGATAAGGTATGCAGCCACTTTCTGCACAAGAGCTGTATTTATTTGTAGGTACAGGTTCTCCAGTGACGCTCTCTTGTACCTTCATCTTCAGCTCCACCCGTACTCAGAGTCCACTGCCTCCTTTTTCTTCCTGCACTCTTTCCATGCCCATGTCCCACCTCACCACTCCCTCTTCTTAGGACAATCTTTCCTCTCTCTAGAAAGCCACTTCCTGTAAATTGCTCCTAAAACCCCATAGCTTATTCCAGCTCCCACTTTCCCCTTTTCTGCCACACTGTCATCCAGCCTTTCAGCTTCACATAGATTTGCATGCCATGATCTGCCATTTTGTACCGATATCTTAATTTTCTCCTGATTTGAAATACTTAGGTGGATACAATTGGAAAGTGAGGCAAACATCCAGTTAATTTTTTAGGGATTTTGTTATTCAGATTAGTATATTACATTTGGGATTTACTGTACCAGGAGTCATAATTGACTGATTTCCTCCTAGCTGTATCTGCCCTGCTTTTATTTAAAACTAGGACAAAGCAAACTTGTAAAGCCATGAGTTACTCTTGCAAAAGAAAAAAAGTCCTTTCCATTCCAAATGTTTCTTTGTACAAGAATGAGATATTTCTCCTCAATAAATCCTTTCTCTAGGGCTAGCTAAGTTGACTAGTGAACTGCAGTTTATATTCTCTGAATTGTTCAAATGATAAGTGATACAGTAAATGTTGGTTTCACAGCATTTCCGCACCGAGTTTGACTGTTTCTGCAACCTGTTCCTGCAACCTGTAGATTTCCTTCCCACAGCAAGATTATTTAGAAAGCAACGTGGCAACAGCACAATAGCCAGCAATAGAGCTGTCAACCTATTGCTTAATTTGTAGTTGATTAATTATCTGCCTCCTAAGTGAAGTAGGAGTAGATTTAAATACATCTGGGAAAACACAGTATAGAAGATGCCTTTTAAGATCCTGGCAGAAGAGAACATACAAGTTATTTTAAAAAAAAATCAACTTTGCATTGTTAGAAAGGAAAACCATTGCATAGTGATTCTCTTCTACACTAACATGTTGGAACCAAAATACACAAAACAATGTCGCATAAAAACATGCGCTTCCTCACAGCCCTATTGGTTAGACTTTTCCATCACTGATTTGTTTTGTTCTCCATAAATTCATCAACGAAAGCAGCTGATTAATCCACCAATTCAACAATTGCAGTTTAATGACCTGGTGTGGTCATTGAGCTGAGAAGCATATTAATGCATCTGAGGTGTATTCAGCTTCTGGATATCCTGCTTTGCTGTTGCACAAGTGACAACACTTATCTCATGAGCCGGTCGCAAGCTGAGCTGTAGCTGAAGAATGGCAGGGGCAGTAGTACTGTTGATATCACAGTGCTGCTGCAGTGAAGCATCAGTGGGAAAGAAGGCAATAAGCAATGATGCCAAATAGAGGCCTGATTTAAGTGATTAAGGAATGAATTCCCTGAGATACGGATGGTGCTATTCTGGCTTATTAAAATAATGTCAGGATATTGTCAAACGACTGTTGAAACTACCATAGAAAGGGATGATTTTAATGTGATGTATAGATTGGTGGAAATATCAGGTTTCATTCATGCATTCATTATGTTTATATTTCACCCTTCAAGAACTCAAGGTGGCTTCCATAATTCTCCTCTTCTCAATCTTCCCCTCACAACAACAACCCCCTGAGGTACATTGGGCTGAAAGTCTGTGCCTGGCTCAGAGTCACCCAGTGAGCTCCCTGGCTGGGTAAGGACTCGAACCCAGAATTCCTGAGCCCCAGTCCCATGCTCTTAACCACTACACCACAGTGTCCCTCAAAAACTGATCAAACTGAAGGCTAGAGAGAACAAGGCAAAGTTACGGTACGAAGGATGAAGCAAGTGGGAGATGGAAGGAAGCAGGGGGTTGGGTCTGTGATCAAGCTTTTTAATTGCACATGGGGCAGTAGCTCAGTAAAGACTACTGAAAAGGAGCAATGGTATGAGAATGAGGGAAAGGAAAAGAAATTTACAAAAACTAGGTGTGAAGAATGCATAGGAGAGTGAAAATCCAATGGATGTCCATGATTTTGCCTTCCAGATCCTGGTCTGTTACCCCTGGAATGGCACCAACTCCCTGTTGTGCAAGCTGAGGTAACTCATGGGCTTCCATCTCTAACATAAGCCATGGTTAAAGCGACAACTAAAAACACTAAGGAATCTTGTGCAATTCATACTATTTGTGCTGTCTGTGCCAACTGGAAGCCCCTAAAATGCCATTCTACCATGGTTTGTGTACATTTTAAGTGTCCAGGTTCCAGTTTGTGCAGATAATGTAACTTGTGCAACATTTTTAATGTGCAAGCTACACCTTGCATTTCTTGGAGACAGAAATATGTGGAAAAAGGACCGACTTGGGCTGCTTTGTGTCATTGGATCAGAAGCAGAGGAAAAGCAAAGCAAAAACATCCATTGACTGTCAAATGCGCTGGACTTTCTGGTTGTAAGCATTCCCCGATAAGGATGTGTTTGGAAATTAAATTGCCATGGACTGACCTACATGAACTTTAGCCTGTTTCTATGATTGCTGCCCCTTCCTTTCCGTTCCTCTCCCCTTTCTGTCTTTCTTGTCATGATTAGTATCTATCAGTTCATCTTCTTTTTCTTCTAGATCCAAGAAGGGCTGTCCTATCTGATCACATCCAACATGGTTTCCTCTTTCTCCCAAACTATTTTTGGCCAGAGTCCATGGCATAACTTGATCCCTTGTGTCACTTCTGAATTCCTAGGATGGTATCACAGAAAGACGGGAGAACACAGCAAATTACTCTACTCACAGTTTTTAATCTGTGGTTCATTGAACAGTATTTCCAAAAATGTTTGCATCGGGCATTTCTCTCTTATAGTGAGATGTGAACTCATTTTGTTCAGTTTGAGGAACTGATGGTATGGAAACCATTCTCAATATTTTTGTTCTCTCAATATTTTAAGAGTTAATTGGTTTTATCCTTCTTTTTATGATTATTTATTGGATGCAGTGTGTTGTGTTTGTCATTGTTATGATTGGTTGGTTGGTTTGTTTGTTTTCCTTTTCGTAAGCTGTCCAGAGACTTTTAGTATTGGGACGGCATATAAAAACTTTAAATAAATAAATAAAATACAGCAACTCTTATGAGACAGATAGTTCTGTCCTTTGCCCTGCTGAGACCAGGAGTGCTGCATTAGGTGTACCGCATGGGTCCTCAAACTATGGCCCACCATGCCCATTTAACTGGCCCGCCCCAGAGGTTTTGCACTTGACGGGTGCATGCGCGGGCACATGGCTTGCTCCCAGGGAGATCAGTTTGGACTCACTTGGAGAGAACGATCTCCGCTTGAGCAAGCGGCTGCCTCACCCTGCGCACACCCCTGCCCCCACCTCACCCCCCCCCCCGGCACCGACACCGCCTTGGTGGCCCATGCCCACCGCCAGCACCTTTCAACTGGCCCCCTAGAGGAGCTTACACCAAATTTATGAGGGGAAGCTGTTTGGGCTTGTCTGAAGTTGGGACAGGCAGCTAATGCAGCCTCCTGCGACTGAACAATTTCTAAAAATTTTGTGGCTCCCTGCACAGTTTCCTTGATTGATACTTCTGCCTTGGATGAAAGCAGACCCACCAGGGGTTGTCTCTGGTCATGGAAGGAACAGTGAAACTCGCTACAGTTCCTTCCTTTGCACAACTCTTAAAATCACAGGAACCTTGTTCTGCTTGGCATCTGTTGGCCTTACCTATTTATCCAAAAATGTATTTCTCACCCTGGCCTCAAAGAAGCATTGCAACCTTTGCCGTTATGTCTGCTGAACGCCCACCCCCCCTCCGCCCTCACTCCCAGGGGTGAGGGAATAAAAAGGTGTGTTAGTTGCCATGCAGAAGTGAAAGATATGAATGCAGGTTTCAAGTTTTGTCTGGAATTTGGTATCTCACCTTTCACTAAACTAAGGGCATTACTGGGGCACGAATTCAATGACAGAGGAAGGACTTGGGCCACCATTTGGGATGGCAATGCTTTTCAGGGATGAAATCTTACTGGATCCCACAAAGAGGTTTTATGACCCTAACAGAGATTATCGCTTGCCAATTAGATGAAGCAGCGAGAGAAAACAGGAATGGTGGGGAACCTGAGCGGACCTGTGTCTGAGAAAAGAAGCACCTGTCTTGCCACTGTGGAGCAGCTGTTGAAGCCCATGCAAACTGAGGGCTGAAATTAATTTTGGGGACTTTCTTGCGGGCTGCCAGGGTGGAGTTGGTAAAAGTCAGTAAAACTAGATTTAAATCATGATTTTGCATGCATGTCTGCCTTTTCTATAAGTAGAGGAATTTCGTTAAAATAATTCCAAACTCGGTCTCTTTTATGGCCTGCTGCCATTACAGGTTTTTTCCTCCAGGGAAAGAATAATATGATAAACCTCAGGGGGCACACGAAAAGATCCAAACACTGGTGGAGCCGTCTGTTCAAAAGGGTTCACTTTCATTTTTACTGCTTGCCCCTCCCTCCTCACACTTAGCTTCTTCTGTGGATCTGTTCCACTCTCAAAACCTTCTATGCAATGAAATTTTGGAAACTTAGCACTAAGAAGGGGTTGATTCTGTGTGCATAGATTTGCAAAAGAACAATGGGTTCCAGGTCTTTTCTTCAATTCCAAATGTTTATCTCATAACATTTTGCTGTGAAGAAGAGACATGCAATTTCTACAAGCACAAATTCACAGTTTTGAGAACTATAAAACCAAGCATAAACCAAGTGATAATATCTTCTAGATTAAAAAATTGCCAAATAATCTTTCAGAAACCTCTCTGAATGGATTAATGGCATTCATTTACCCAACAAACAAACATCGCATGAATATATAGCCTGATGCTACATAATTAAAAACTAATCCTTCTTTCATGATGAATAACCTTTGGATTTTAATGTATCTTAAATAGAAAACTATCTTTAGATAGATTTTTTTTCCTCAAAATACATTTTATTTTTTAAAATCCAATTTAAATAAAAACTTCTAATTTAAATTTTAAAATCCAATTTAAATTAATAATCCATTTTTATTTTTTTAATGATCATTGATTTTTATCCACCCTGGAGGCTGCATTCCTAAGATTGGAGGGACCAAGACCAAAAAGGGAGGCAAAATATCAGAATACCAAAATACCAGCTATTTTAGCTAGTGCTTCTAGGAACAGCTTTAGGACAGGCATTCCAACCTTATAGAATTGGGTGGTGGGGAGGAGGGGACAAACTGAAAAGCCTAGCAAGTTCAAAGAATTAGCAGTCAAGGGAGAGATGGTGGGACCAGAGGAGGTTGCCTGGACATTTGGACAACCCCAGTGGGTTGCACTGGGAACCCAGGAGGACTGGATTTTGCCAGTGGACCTTAGGGCCAACATCCCTGCCTTAGAAATCGTACCTGGAACCACTGGAGCTTTGCTGAAGTCCCAGCAGAAGCTTTTGAATGGAACAGTAGCCCACTAGCTTGAGGAGGGCTACTGTATAGCAGTCAGTGCAAGGAGCCTAAGACAATAACAGCAAGAGATTTAAAAAATCGGCAGAGAACAAGGAAAATAAGGATGCTGGGCTAATGTTGGACTTAACGCTCTTTCAGTTGAAACTGGAAGGAAGGAAATATGGCCCCTGATGTTTGCAATGTTGGTTCAGGAATGTTAGGGAAAGAGGATAATGAGTCAACCAACACTCATTTCGGAAAAATGATGGTGACTGCATGAGCCTTGGAAGCGACAGAAGGTGCACATATTTCTGAAAATGAAGCCACTAATGGGATTACAGGAGACAAGGATGACCGTAAAAGTGTATCAGACGCCTGCTTCCACACCTGCACAAACGATTCAGGCACACCATCTCTCCTGCCACCTTGAAATGGCAGGCTCTGGGCAATGGTTTGCAGGGAAGCTCATTTCTTACTTGGGTTACGAATAGCCAAAGGCCTGATACTTAGTGCTGGAGGAAGGGTCATTTTGCAGTGTGCTTTGACATATGACTTCTTCCATAAATGTCATAATGTGGGACAAAATTCTCACTTGCTGAATGTACATTGCTTGCTTCGGAAACTCCGAATGCAGCTTGTTCTTCCCCTTTTTGCTGCAGGCATGGTCTTTCTAAGTGCTTCCTGTGTGCAGGAGAGGTTACCAAACAGGTGTCATGTCACTTTCCTCGGCTTTCTCCGGGCTTTCTTTGCCATTGTTGAGCCATCATTCTGACACTGCCACTTTGGACACAGTGTCGCTTATGCTCATCTTCGCGTTGCAGCCTGGCCCCTGCGGATTTGCAGAGATGCAGTTGTTCAGTTGGCTTAAAAATGGGGACGTAGTTTGCATATAACTTTCATTACTACTGGGATTTAAAAATAATAATAATCTGTCACTGCAGTATGGCTCGCTACTCTTGGATTAACATTTCATGAGATTGTTCATGATGAACTGGGGAGTATGAACAAAGAGCGTAGTCAAACTAATAAGTAAAAGTTGTGACAAATGGCACAGCAGAATCACAGGCTATTTTTCATCCAACGTACAGAAAAAACGTTGTTTCTAGTTCCTATATTTCTTAATGCTGCAGCAGCTACAGGAAGAGACTGCTGCACATGGGATTTGCTCACACTCTGGGCACAATCTTAATTACTTCTGGATTGCCAGAGGGGAGAGTTTACTGGTTCATCAAAACAGTGTTGTCAAATTTTACTTCACCCCATCTAAAATATTTTGTTACCTAGATCAGGGTTGCTGGAAGGAGGTTGGGTGTACCTAACAGTTCCCACAAATCATTCTCTCTGGATTTAATGCTTGGGATGAGTGCGCACAGAAATACGTAATTGGAATGGGTCATCACCACCATTTAGCCAGTGTGGTGTAGTGGTTAAGAGCATAGGACTGGGACTCAGACGACCTGGGTTCGAGTCCCCGCTCGGCCATGGAGCCAACTGGGTGGCTTTGGGCCAGTCACAGACTCTCAGCCCAGCCTACCTCACAGGGTGGTTGTTGTGGGGATAAGATGGAGGAGGAGAGATCATGTAAGCTGCCTTGAGCCCTTTGTAGGAAAAAGGCAGGATATAAATCGCAATATGAATGAATGAATGAATGAATGAATTTACCAAATAAAACTTGTGACCTCTTTTGTTCAGGTGACCAAAGCCAGCAAGGGCTTTTCTACGTGAGGCTGTTAATTGGCTGTTAATTAATAGCGTGTGCTTTCAGTTTCATCACGGAATTGAAACCAGAATACTATATGAAGAGCACTTTTTCCTGCTTTCCCACTGTGTAGCCTCTAGGTGGCTCTGTGATGTAGCAGGCTAACACAAATGCGCAAGAAGAAATTGGACTTTCTTTGACTTTCAAAATTGAATGTCATATTTTTCCTGTTTGAAAAATCTAGCTGGAAGTGCTCCTTACACACACCAGTGAAATTGGGGAGTCATGATGTCTAAAGAATTCATAAGGTCCATATTTCCTTTCTTACATTTCCTGCGGAGGAAATTATGAACATACCACAGAACATCCCTAGCACTATTTGTTGCAGAACTGTGATATTATTTTAAGTTTATATTTAGAAGCATTTCATAAACACTTATATCCTTCCATTCCTACAAGGTTAGGTTGATAAACGTGTTTCTTCATCCCATTTTATCCCCATAGCATTCCCCTACGGGTGAAAGACTGGTTAATTCATGATCACCCACTGATCTTCATAGCTGAGTGACAATGTGAAGCTGACTCTCCTCAGTCCTAATCAAACAATTGCACCAGGCTGGCTCTGAATAGTACATTATTAGTACGTTGATACACTATTAATACTATATTGATAGATGTGTGTTTTACATATTTGTGCACTTAATCATGGGTTGGAAACCTGTAGACTTCCAGATGTTGTTGAACTACAACTCACATCTATCCCAGCCAGCATGATTAAGGATAGTGGAAGTGTAGTTCAGCATCATGCAGAGGTCCACTGATTCTTCTTGCCTGATCTTAGAAAATCATCCAAGACTTATCACATGGAGTAAAGGAATTATGGAAGAACTAGTCCAATATTTTGATGTCAATATTAACCACTGGTTTAACATGCTTAGATTATGAAGCTGGTTTAGCTTCTCTACCTAAATGCAACTCCCTGTGCTTCCACCTTAACAGAACAACTACCTCTATTTTATGGGAGTGTTTATGGGTTACCCCCTCCCTTCTACTGATACGGGATAGTAGATACAAGAGGACACCTAAGAGAGGTGAGGTGACAAATAGTTTATCGGGCTTAGGAAACAGGCAATATAAATCAAACACCAAGTACCTTTTTTCCATTGAGAAAGATAAAATGGTAAGATTTGTCATTTTCAGGAAAAAAAGAGGTTGTGGGACAGAAAATGGTCCAAAAGAACTACAGTAATAGCTAACATTTCAATAACAGGAAAAAGAGACATTTTTATGTAAAATGTAAGATGCTGAGAATCCATGGGCCAATTCATATACAGGCAGCCCCCCCGGTTACAAACAAGTTCTGCTCCTGAGAAAATGGAAGTTCATCTTGAAGTAGAATTAGTATGTAAGTTGGATCACTTGTAGTCAACCCTCCACATTCATTGTGGGGGGGGGGGTAATGGCAAAGGACCCCCGTGAAAGTGGAAAACCATGACTAGTTCTACACACACTGCTCTGGAGGCCTATTTCGCCCCCGTTTTGCTTTCTCTCTCTCATTCTGCTGATGGCAATTTTCCACAGTAATTTTTTAAATTAATAGGTTTTATGGCAGTTCATTTGTAAATACAGGCTGTTCATAAGTCGGACATTCATAACTCAGGGACGACCTGTATTAGCAAAACAGCATGAGTGCGTCTTTCAGATTATGCTCCCAGTCTACTTAAAAGAACCACGTAGGTTGACTGAATAACCTTGATTCTTCCACTGCCAATATCACCCTAGCCTAGGAGCTGCTGCTGGTAGTGCAGAAAGTAATAATTTGCCCAGGCAATGTGTTTTTATAGATTTAGGATTTATTTATTTATGGGTTTTATAGACTGTTCTCTCAGCACTTGTTCTCAGAATGGTTTCCAAGTGTTTAAGTGTTTAATATATTCCTTTTCGTATTCAGACAGAAAAAAGTCATACAGGGTTGGAACGTTGAGAGTTGTAGGGATGACGACAATGATGACGACGACAACAACGATGATGATTTTATTTCTATAGCACCCAATAGCCAATGCCGTCTGGGTGATGTGCAACAATATATCATAGGATCAAGAAAAGATGAATGCAAAAATAACAAATAACAATACTATGTTGCATTTTGTCTTAATGGGTAGAGGTTGTTGTCTTGTACATCTAAATATTACCTGATAATATAGGATTGAAAATGGTGGAATTTCCAAATCTAAATACATAGGACTGGACTACTCGTCTTTATGTTTTGATTGTTCACAAGTGGAATGAGAGCTGCCAAGCTGTTGTCCTTGTGAAAAAGACAACTAACTGTACTTGCCTCTCCCTCATGCCTTCTGCAGAAGCCTCTGAAATTTTAGAAGCACAGTTCTTTTCAGTAAAACTTAACAAATTGCAGAGCAGTAGAAATCAAAGTAGCCATCTCCTGCAGATGTGGGAGAAGCAGCTCCCCATGGAAAGCGTTGAATCTGCACTGCGCCTTCCCTCCTGTCCTCGCTTTCCAAAAAGATTCCGACACCACCCTCAGGGTGGCTCCTGCAGCTTGAGGGCTGGGCAGTGGGAAGGCCAGGCACGTCTTCACTGCTCTGCTCACTTCGCCTAGCATTTCCTCACTGGGCTAGGGGACTCCCTTCCCACCTGCTCTTTGACCCCAGCTCTGAAACGGCTCCCTTCTTTTCCAAGGTGGACTGGTTCTTACACTCTGCCTGGGAATCTTTACTGGGAACACTGAAGCGTTCCAGTTTCTCTGCCTCAGATTGCCCTTCACCTCCTCCTCAAGATTGGACAGACCTGTCCGAGCAGACTGTAGTGTGCGAGAGCTGCTGGGCCCCCCTGTACCGTCGGGAAGTTCTGGTGCTCTTGAAAGAAGCACAGATGAACCAAATCTGAATTATCTGTGAAGGTTTGGTCGCCACTGTGCTGTTCAAGAAGGACGAAATAGACCTGAAGGCCCTCTTGACTAATGAAAGCCCTCTTCACAGATGATGTTTTCCTTCCACAGTTGTAGGTGGGAAAAGAGTGTGGTTATCATGCATGTTTCCATTTTGGTGTACAGGAACATGTTGGGAACCCACAACCAATCCCAGCTTTCCGGTGCATGCACACACTAGTATAAAGTCAAGCTGATGTATATGTACTGACTCACACATGTGTACAAGTTTTATCATAAAGTGAGTACAGGAGCTTCACTTGCTCAATTGGGGAAAAGGGGGAATATGTCGTATTCTATAAAACCATC
This sequence comes from Varanus salvator macromaculatus, assembly GCA_023646645.1. Classification (NCBI taxonomy): domain Eukaryota; kingdom Metazoa; phylum Chordata; class Lepidosauria; order Squamata; family Varanidae; genus Varanus; species Varanus salvator. The sequence goes on along the minus strand of JAIXND010000773.1, from coordinate 22,115,711 downwards.
AGATGCACTAACAAAGTAGAGGGTGAAGGTCATTAAATATTAAGACATCTGTAGGTACATGACATGAGCAAACTGCTGTACACACTATTACTGATGATTGAGATATTTGGGCTGGAAAACAGAAGAGTTTAAACTATGAGAGTGGAATAATCTTCTGGGACAAAAAAATTTTTTTTTTCCATCATGAACATACCTTTTCAGGGGAGGTGCTAATTTCTGAGGCCTGTGCAAATTCCCATCATGAATAAATATGCTACCACCTGCATGGTTGGAATATCTGTTTATTCCTACAACAGATCATTGTGTTGCATTGCATGAGACTGTGTCAGAGGTGAGATGACAGGAGAGCATCTGATTTGAAGGCAATACTAGTAACTCTCCTTCCCTGAGGTTTTTTGGGTGAAAATACCTACTATTCTACTGTTTTTACCGTATTTTTCGCTCTATAAGACGCGCCTGACCATAAGACACACCTAGTTTTCAGAGGAGGAAAACAAGAAAAAAAATATTCTGAATCAAAGGGGCACATAATCACAGGCACATTCCCCATCACTTCCCCATGGGCTGCACATCTGACAGACTTACTGCACACACACATTTGCTCTATAAGACACACAGACATTTCCCCTTACTTTTGAGGGGGGGAAAGTGAGTCTTATAGAGCAAAAAATATGGTAGTTCAAGCTTCTAGCTTGGTGCTTTGGTATTTACTCAATTAGTACTGTATCTGGGAGCACAACTGTTCAAATACCACTGAAATCTTGTGCTGTTTTCAGTTTCTGCTTTTGTTAATTTTCAGTGTGTGATAAGATGTCATCAATGCGTACATAAAATAGATACTTTGGTCATTAACTAACTGATGGAAGATTTAAATTCTGTGGAATGTAAGATGGAGGAAGAAAGAGGCTGGAAAAAGGAAAGACTAGAGGATTCTTCCCCTCTAGATTTATTTGGACTGTAACTGCCATGATGTCCATGATGTTTGGGGTTGAAGGGAGTTGTAGTCCAAAATATATGATGGTGGGAAAACTGGATTAGGATGTGGAAACGCATAAACGTGATGCTGATATATTGCCAGGGTTTGGACACTAAAAACCCACAGACATGGGGGACAACAGCCTTGAGACGCCCACACTCACCCTGCCCTATGGATTCCCACACTCTTCGTTTTTCAGTTGTCACCCTCCTCATCCAAGAGTTGGTGCAACCCGGACCTTGGAAAGCGTGCCAAGAATAACTGCCTAGTCTGTTCCCAACAGAAGGGAGCCAAAGAAAGGCCCTCTAAAGGGCATCAGTGGGCATCTCTACAGCTGAGGTGGCCCCTGCCTGAAAAACAATGACAATTGCTGAAATATACCATAGAGGAAGAGTGAGGAATCCGTTTTGGGAGCGGGCGTCCTCCATCAGATTCCCTGGACTCGGTTCCCCAGACTCAGGCGTGCTTCCCCATGGCCGTGGGCCTGATTTCCTGACAAGGGCACCAGGCATTCTTGCCCGCAAGGAGGCACAGCTATGCAAAGCCCATGCACATGGGGTCCCTCTTGCGGCCTTCCTTTGCACTGCACGTGCTGTGGAAGGAGGTTGCTGGTTGCACATCTGGAGTTCCGCGAGCAGTTCATAGAATCATAGAATAATAGTGTTGGAAGGGGCCAAGAAGGCCATCAGGGCCTACCCCTGCTGTTGCAGGACCCCAAGTTGCACCATGATCTGTGGACTTCTCCTCAGCAAGACTCACTTCCTAGGTGAGGAATAAGAATATACTCATGCGCCGCGAAGCATTTTCTCTTCTTTCTCTCTCTCCGGTCCAAAGGAAAGGGAATCTTTCTCAAAATGTCATGTTCTAAATAGGTGCTCTTTTATTGAAGCATATTCTTGGGAAAAATAGAAAGGAAATATTATACAATGCAAGAGTACTTAAGCTGATGGTGAAGACTTTATACTTGGAACTATGGATATCTTTTCACTAGTGATTATATTTGAAAGCCTGATATTTCATTCAATTAGGTCTATTGCATAGAAAATGATGTGGGATCATAGTTTGAACAGTGCTATTTCCCAAAGAATGCATATCATGCTGGAACATGGCTCATGCAGTACCCAGGCATTCAAAATTGGCAGACCGCCTTTTTCATTTCAGTGATTACCGCATTGAAACCAATAGAAGGTCATTACTGATCTTTTGTTCCGTTGTTCTAGTTAAACTGTACAAAATCAGTGAAGCCTTTTTGTATACATAGTGGACTTCATTCCTGCCATCATCAATGTCTGACTGCACATATTTTCATTCCTTTGGATCATTTGTTTTTGCTTAGGAACAATATAAAACATCACCTGTTTGGGCTAATGATAGTTTTGTAGACACACGGCTCAACAGTAAAGATAATCTGGTTTGCTGAATAAACAACGTAATGCTGCATTTCCCAGTGAAAAGTGAAGACATACTAGGCAAAATTAGGTGCTAGGAGTAAGTAGGTGGTAGTAGGTTAATTTGGGGAGTAGTATTGCTGCTAACAGGATGTATAGCCTGGATTCCAACTCCTAAAGCGTGTCGTGATGCTACAAAAACCTGTCATGGTTGCTGATGGTGCAAAAGCACGTCAGGACTGGCTATAAAGAGTTTGAAGAGAGATGGCTCCTCATGTGTAAATGATACAGGCACCGCCTCAATATGCAGTCAATGTAGCCTAAGCCACAGAATTCGAAATCTGGACTTGAGTTAGGGTGGCTTTCTACCTTACCTTATGGAGGACAGTCCTCTTCTTGAACAACTTTCAGAAGACAATTGATTTGAAGGTGGCCCTATTAAAAGGACTGCGCAATGCAAATTCAATTTAATGATAAAACTCTGTAAGAAAGGGAAGCAGGGCCCTTGAAATTATACTAATTTGGTCTAAACATGCATATAAATTAATTTACATGTCAATTAACATATGAATATGTTATTAAATATTTGTGCAGGGAGGTAATATGTAAGTGATTATTCTAGTTGCTATTCTAACCACACCTGTTCAGATTTAATAAGATGCAATCCTAAACATACTTACTAAGGCTTCATAAGCATATTTAAGGCACACTCAGAAAATTTTTCTGAGCAAACATAGCATTGCAGTGTTCATCTCTGAAAAACTCACAAACCAAGGGTGTCATTAGGCATCCCTTCGAGTGACTCCTTTCCTCCGCCAATGATTTAGATCGGCCACAATGGGTTAGTAGCAGCCAATTCCACAAATTGGGGCTGTGGCACTTGGAGAGGAGCGTCAACCCCTTCTTCATTGTCTAAATTAAGACCACTCCCCCTGGAAAATGGAATTTGCTCACAGAGGAATACATGCAGGCAAAGACGTGAGCAATGTCCCTGCCCCATCGCCATGGCCATGATCCGACTGGGGGTATATTTGCCATCCACTGTTTAAAAGGAGATCCTGCCCAAGGGTTTCAAACACCATCTCTAGTTTGGCCCATACTCCTTCTACTACCATGTGGTTAATTTTTATTAAATTCGCCATTGCCTAAGGATAATTTGGGAACTCTTGTGACATGCAGAAGACGTGTATCTGTCCTTTGACCACTGATCTTACAGCCCAGCTTTTTGTGTTTCTTATTAACATCATCTTTCAGTAAAGGAAAGGAATGCTGGAATTTAATTCTGTTGGAGTGAATCCTGAAAGAAGGGGAACCCCCGCATGCAGGAAACAATTCTACTAATGAGGATAATCAGGGAAAACCCTTTCCTCTCTGGTAGGATGATAACTAGCATATGCCGAGCATCACTCTCTAAATCATGAGATAATCAGACATCTGCTGACATGCTTTGGAACCAAGCTTTGCCGAATATAGCCTGCCTGAAGAGAAGATTTTATTTTTGAAGGAAATTCTCACTTACTTAGTTATTTTTACCATTTGCTGCTTCCTTTAAACTGCTACCACAATCTCTGCAGCCAAACTTGTGGACAGCGTTGCTATCGTTATTTATCGGCTTAAACCACTAAAAATCCCATTGTAGCAGGAAGTCACTAGCACCACCAGAAAAGCTAGTATATCTCCCAGCTGCCTTAACGTATTTATTCATTTGTTTTGCTGTTGGGCCTGTTAGCAGGTCAGAAGAAGTCATGGTAGAAATTAGCAATGGTGAGTTGGCTGAATCTACCGTGCTACTCTAAGATAATCAGGCCCTCCTTGGTGTGTCCTGGGCTTTTTCCCCTCTCATACTCCTCCTCCCGCTTCACACATGCCATGGCATAACCCGTGTCCCATGAGTCCCTGCAGCTTTGCTCCCTCAGCACCTTGTTGATATTGGTCCACCACATGTTCCAGGTGTGTGTTTTGCCTTTGCAGGCTCCAGATAGAAACTTTTTCCCACCCTCCAACTGCGGACTGAAAATACCAGTCTAGCCGTGAAGGTCCAACCAAGCATGTTCTTTCTTCTGTTGAGGTTTTGTTGTTGTGCATCATTCTGGTTCTGTGCTAGATTTGCTTCATCTTCCAGGGAAGCTGCTTTTATTCCCTCTCCCCTGCCTGTGGCATTTGGTTTCCTATCAGGGTTTCCAAATCCTTACCAGCAATGAATCATGTATTCTGTCTCCCCTCTTGTCAGGGCCAGAACCTGGTTCACCCTGCAAGTGCCTGCAGAGCAGGAACACGCATGTAGCGATGATGCGGTGCAGTGGGAGGCATCAAAGGCTTTGCCACACTCCTGCTCCTTATGGCAGCCACACAAGCTGTCCGGGTGATTCCCTCCTTCTCTGGCTTCCAGCATTGCCTCACCTGAACGCTTCCCAGTTCCAGTTTGTTTGCACTTCCATCTTTGTCTCCAGCCTGAGTCGGCCTTACCTTGCTGGAGATGCTGTTTGACTACGCCATGTACAAGCCACGGTGCCGGGTTCCCATGGCATGGCAAGCCATTCTGAAAATAAACTGCTGTGAATGTTGCAACGAGGGGCACAGGTTCTCAGTGTGGGTCGTCTATGCTTAACAAGCCATGCTAAGCCTCTGTGCATTGCTTTTTTTCCCTTTCTGTTACCTAATAGCTGAAGCTTTCTGGTCAGATTCATATGACATGCAAGCCAATGAAAAAATAAACTTAGGGTGACTATTCCACCCTCAGCAATCTTCAGATAGCAAATGGGTTGGTGCAAGGAGAGTTGAGGGTTGTTTAATTCTCAGACAATCCCCGCTGCCCTGGTTCAGACAACATAAGAAACTTTAGCAGCTCCCACTGAAGGTTGAATATGCAAAATAGCCACCTACACAGGGTGCTGATGATGCAAAATGCCCCAGTGAGTATTCTTTAAAAAAGTCTACCTCACTGGTAAAAAATACACTTGTATAAAGCCATTCACATTATAATGCAAAATCAGATTGCAACGATGAGTTCTTGAATAAAAAGTAAGAGTAACGTGTGATATGATAGCTATTTTTTATCATAGAAATGATCCATGTGTTGGATCCAGGTCTAGTTGCATCTAATTTGACAGCTGGAAGCAGACGTCCTCTCCCTTCTGCCCACAGTAACCTTTCTAGCCCCCTAAAACACTCCACGGGGCCTGGGAGAACCTGCCGCATTGTGTGCAAGTGGTCAGTGCGGAGAGGGATCCCTGGAAACCGGGCAGAGGTGGCTTGTATGACCAGAGCCCTTCTGTTCATGGAGGCGGATCCTGGATGCAAGCAATGCAGCATGTCGCAAGGGGGAAATGACCCGACGCAAAAGCAGAAGAGGAGAACAGACTCATGGGAGCAGCTTGGCCATGGGAGCATTTGCTCTTGGAACTGGCTGGGGACATTCCACAAGGTTGATCCTGCCATCGCATGCACCCAGCTTGCCTGGCACAAGCCAGATTCTAGCAGGGTTGCCCAGGAACTGGGCATTTATGTTTTGTTATAGTCGAGCTCTGGCAACCTTACATGTGGGACAGAAGGATCTGGGAGCTTTCCTGCCACCAGTAAGAAGCAAGCAAGCTTAGCATTGCATCTTGCGCTTTTCACCAAGACCACAACCTGAATGTCTGTGTTCTGTGTTGCAGGAATTACAGTTTGAAAGACTTACCCGAGAACTTGAGGCTGAGCGCCAGATTGTAGCCAGCCAGCTGGAGAGATGTAAACTTGCATCTGAGACTGGAAGCATGAACAGCATTAGGTAGGTCGTGCACAAGAGTTGCTTTGTTGTTTCTCTGTGATTGATTGACGTGTGTAATGGATTTTGTTAATCTTGCTGTGACAAACTGTGTTCCAGAGGAGAATTTTTTTTCTCCTGAGGTTTTTTAGCAGAGACAAAATCATTTTTGTTACCTTATCTGTGTCACTTGGTAATGAACCTAGAGTAAAAACTGACAGCAAAAATACTCACTGTGAAAACCATAGAGGTGACGAAATAGCATGATTTAGGAATCTGCTGGATTTAGCTCCTTTTTCCCAAGGACCAGACTAAGAAAACTGTGTGAAAAATAAATGCAGTTCTGTAGCGTATGGAAATTCAAAGAGCGCTCCGGGTCATTTACAGTCACACAAACAGAATTATGTGGTAACATATGATTGGATGACCTTTTGGTCATTCTTCCAGTTGGATCATTTTAGTAGATAAATTATTTATGCCTCTTAAAATATGTATGGTTTTAACTGTAATATCCTGAAATCTGGCTCTTTTTGTATCTGTGCTAAATAATTAAATAATGTTCAATTTCAAAGTGAGTCGCACGATTCTATATGCACAGCTATACTACCGGTAGAAGCTTTCACTTTTTGAAGATGCCGTCTCTGTAGAGACCTGTGTGGAATACTAAATTCAGGTTACTTTCTTAGATTTGTTGAATGAATCAGGCTTGTAAAGCAAATGCAGAGAAGAGCAGTCTTGTAAGAGAGCTGAAGATACGCAAGGTGATCCTGTAAACATTTCTTCTTGTCTGAAAAAGTATTCATTCTTAATAGAATGTTAATGGTGTGGGGGGTGGGGAGCTGAGGCTTATTTACCAATTTATTTCCCCCTTTTTGCTTACCTCTCCCCCCACCCCAAGGCAAGAGATGGGTACATTTTGCAGCTGTATCAAGTGTTCACAGAAGCAGAAATCTGAGCGCACAAGTCAGCTCAATCAATATTTATTTTTTTCAGTTTTACAGGTTTTAAAACTGGAAAGCCATTGTGAGGGGGGAGAATGAGGAAGGTTACTTTCTGTAAAGAGATAGTTGCTACTTGGAAGCTAGATCAGTTTGAGCTGTTGGATATGGAGTATTAGTTATTAAAGGTATTTTGTATTAATGCTTTTATAAAAATCAGCAAGGAAATGGACAATTATTTTCCTTCTTGGGGGAGTATTGTCTACATGGATATGTAGGTTCTTTTATGACTTTGTGAAAGTTTTAACAGGTAGCACAAATCAGAGCTCTCACAGTGTTTTATGAGCCAGCACACAGAGTTAAGACTGTTTGGCAGCATACAGACCTTATTCAGTCTCTGACAAACCTTATTCAGAAAGGAACAAAGAGTGTAGCTGTTACACTTGAGGGATTTTTTTTTTAAAAAATACATCCTTTAAAACCCCCTATTATTCCCAAGACACTTGTGTGCATACTCTGTGTTGAGCAGGGTTGGCTGAGTGTTGTCCTTCACTTGACACAATGCAAAATATATTTTTATAATTCAAAACTGTTCTAAGGGCAATTTAAAACATATTTCAGTGATGGGTGAAAGAAGATACCTTCTTGTGTATATACCTACCACTTCATGGCTGTGTGGCAGCAACTAAGTGATAGCACATCACTACAACTCTACACTTGGTTAGTTTTCTTAACCAATTTGTTATGTTACAAACAGTGGAAGGAGGGAGTTGTAAGTGACATTAAGAAATGAACCGTCCGTATTCATGGGCATTTCCTTGTGCAGGTGCGCAAATGCTTTTGACACAATTTTTTACATAGATTTCCTTTGTGTATATCTCTGCATGAATATATTTCTAACTGTAGATAGAACATTGGTCCCCTGCCCTTTACCTGGAAAGGGTCCCAGAGTGGCAAACAATTTTTTTAAAGACAAGGTTAGAATCTAAAATGATGTGACATAAACAGGATAAGAATTGCACAGAAGGAAAACAAGAATTAGGTACCAATTCATAAGGGCCTCATTCTGACCATCTGTAAGATACACATGATGGTTATCATGCAACTGGATGTTGTTGATCTTTTTATCACAACTACCTGGAGTGGAAACAGTTGAAGAAGAAGACGAGGAGCCAAAATGGCTTCTCTCTCACCTGACCTGGTGATGAGGCCCTGCTTTCTCTATCTTCTTCTTTCATACAAGCATGTACACATGTAGGTACTGCAGGAGTAAACAAGGCAAACATAGATGCCTTCTTGATGTTGTTCATTTTTAAAATTCAAAATCTGTGTTTTGATGCAGTGGAATCTTGAGACATTCACAGCAATACTGGTGAGCTTCAATTTTCTGTGGTATAAAAGTGCAGATGGTTGATGCCTTCTCTATCTGAGTTCCAATACTTTGATAATCATTCAGAATGAAGTTGAAAACTCCACCTTGGATCGCTCAGGAATCATATACTCGTTTTAAATCTGATAGTGCCTTTCACTGCCGTTTAGCGTTGTACACCATATAATAGCAAGTTTATGCAGACGGCTTTCTTTTCCTGCTAATTTAGGTAAGGATTGTGGGAGTATCAAATGGAGCGTTCCCTCCATTTCGATCTATTTTTTCTTATTTGGATGTCTTTGCTTTTGGCTAGTGGTGTTCTTGCCTTCTTGACTTTGGCAAGACGTGAAACGCACAATCTGGCACTAGGAAAGGGAAGTTCTGAGTGTCATAATAAGCCTTATCCATTTGTATGCTGCTACAGCCCTACTCGTGAGCAAAATCAGTTGCTATGGGATTCAGCGCTGGAGACGCTTTGTAAATCAGAACAAAGGGATAATAAAGCTATTATGAAGAGCTCTACTGAATGGTTTAAAAAGAGGCTTGGTGGTGATTTTTTTTGGACACTGGAGGTTTGGAAGCCATGGCTGAATATTTTTTCTGACAGTGGAGAATAAGTTGCAGCTCTGAACACGTTTCTTTTCAGGAAAGAATAGCATAATTAGGAAGAAGTCACTGTAAAGAGGAAATTAAAAGCATGAACAAAAGAGTTTCACGACCTGATCTCAGGGGCACCAAAAGTTAACTGTGGGGAAAGGCCATTAAAAAAACCCTGTTTTCTCCATGTAGGCATGTAACTATCAGATGTAAATTTGCATCCCAAACTTTTAGCATCAAGGACATAGTGAAGGTAACTATTATTCATGCCAGTAAGACAAATTTATAACCTCACACATCATGGAATCTGTAACTATCAGAAGCTTATGTCTGTTACAGCATAATTGTTCTTGTGCTCTGAACTTGATCATTTCCTTCAATGGCTGCTCCTTAGGAAAAGAGTAATGAGTGGGACACGTCTACAATATTGCTTCTTTTGGTAGCGAGGACCTTCCACAGTGGTTCTCTAAAATGGCAATGTGGCTGCCACCTTTCACCAGTGTCCCTTGGGTGCATTGTCTTGGATCTGAAGTCTGATCTTTCAACTCATCAGTGTCTGTAATGTGCCTAGAAAGGTCTTCAATATGCATCTCGTTGAAATCTCTTTGAGGACCATCAAAACAAAGTCTGTCTGCTATTTTGGGGAAGATGTCTTACAATATTTCTGCCCCTCCCCACCATTTGTAACTAAGTTGGATCTAAAAAACAGTGGGGTATGGCTTGGAGGACACAACAAAATCAAAACTAAGTCGGGGATGATAAGTTAAGGTCTCAGGTGAGTGACAGAGTTGGAGGATGCAGGCAAGCACATACAACCATTCAGGCAAATGTACCAGAAGTTCTGGAACTGATTATTTGAAGAGGGAATTTGAATTAAGAAAATTCCAGGTTCAGCGCTATCTTCAGTTTAAAGGGTTAAGATTCCTGCTTCAGATGCTAGAGAGTCGACAATGGTCTGGCTTTGTACGAGGTTTGCAGTCTTATGTCTGTATTCTCAGAATTGTGTTGATGCAAGGGATTTTGAAATGAATGGAACAGCAGGAGACTTAGATACATATTATGGGGAAATAGAAGGGGAAGTCAATGCACACATTACAGGAATTGCCACATTATCAAATATCCATTATCATTTTAGGTTTCTTTAATTTCTTTGATAATGAGTTATCCTCAAGTGTTCAGCTTTAAGTGTTGTGCCTGTTTTAATCCATAAAATGCAATTTATGGTTTTCTAATGGAGTAAACACAGATGTTTCACAACTTAAACACATTTAAATCCCTAGAAAGGATGCCCAGAACATTGGGCGGGAGAGGGATCCAAATTATATGGTCATAAATCTATTTTTGTGCAGTGCTTCTGATAATGTTTATTTTGCCAAAGAGGTTACAGATAATTTGTAAATCCCATGATAGCTAATTATTACAGTAAGGTCTACAAATTTAATGATCTAATTATGATCTCTTCTTCCATTGTATCTTAAAGCATTGGTTGATTAAAAAGGATTTATGCTTGGCAATCTTTCTTTCTCCTCATCTCCATTACTTTTACTGTTGTGGTTGGAATACACCAGAAAAATAAATTTGTATATGGTTCTTGATGATTAACATAATTAAACCACATTTTACAATATGCAAAGTCAGAGAGAATAGGTTATATGGTAAGTATGTTCTTGCTCAATAACAACAGAACATTCATTATATGCTACCGTTATATGCTATTTCTTCATATAACTGCAATTGTAATTTTTTTAAAAAGTTCAGAACTATCTTATTGTACATACACACAGTCATGGAGCAAGAATGGGGGGCGGCGGCAGGGGGGAATAGCACTTTTTTCTCAGCCAGATACAACTCAGAAAGAATAGGAAGAGGAATAGCAATTCCCAAGCTCACTGCAATGTTTTGCTGAGAAAAAACACAACAGACCCAGACTCAGCATCTTGCTTAGAAAAAAATGATCCGCACAGCCTCTCCATCTTGTTCAGAGTTTTTTTAAAAGACAAAATGATCCAGTGCCAATAGATATTTCTCCAGGAGAAAAGAAACCACTGACAGCTGCCCAGTCTTGGTCAAAAAATGATACATACCCCCTTTCACCAGCTTAAGAGCCATGGCCACTTAACCTTGCTCAACAGGTATCATTATTAATGTATGTTAATTACATCAAGGGACAGAACTCTTATATTTCTGGTGATCAGATACATGGAAGCTAGACTGTATACCTCATATTTATTTCATCCATTTCATAGCCCCCTTTGATACTGTGAAGGTAATTTGAAATATAAAACATTCAATTCCATGCCAATAGAACAAGTCCACAAAACCACAATTGACATTTAAGAATAAGCCAGCAATGTAATCCACCTCAGGCAACCAACAAAAGCAGCATATATAACATTTAAAAAAAATCCTTTCTATTAAAAGACAAAGAAGCAAGTATATTTTTTAAGCTCACTCAAAGAAGAATCAATACACCTGTAGTCCAACCTTCCAGAGGGATAGCAGAGTAGGAAACCTCACCTTATCTGATGATAGTTTTCCCTGTCTCATACTTGGGAAAAACAGAGGGACAAGCACCTAGCTATTCAATTCCAACCTGTACCTACTGCAGAGAGGCATTGGAGTAATCGCTTATACACCTGAAAGGCATCCTTGCAGGAGAAGGAGGATGGGTTGATGGTTAAGAAGCGAGGGGAAGTGGATCTTTGTGCAGTCCTGTACTAAAGGACCTGATCCGTGTCTGGAGTTTTGTTATCCACTGTTTTTTGCATGTTTCCCAATGCAGAGGTGCAGTTCTTAACTTAAACAGGACTATTCATTTAAATGTTTTGAGAGACAATGCATTGAACTATATATTTAGCAAGAAAATTGGCATTTAATTATGATTTTTATTATTTTCATTAAAAAGCAGAATACTGAAAAAGAAAAAGGATACCAACAGATTTCATACAAATATTAAATATGATAACAAGATCAAAAAATTTCACAAAAAGTTAGTAATTGTAAGTCTCTTCTACACTCAGTTAAGTTAATTAGTACTTAATGAAACTTATACAGCAATTATTCTAATTTATAATTCTTATTACTGACTTATTTTCCATTCCTTTTAAATTCATTTTAAATAACAAAGCATTTGTATAAAATTATAACTCACTGATGATATTTTTACAAGCTCTATTAAGTAAATGGTATATAATAAGCTTTGCATTTATCATGAAATTCTTCAGCCAGTCTTCTATTTATGTAACTAGCTAGTTTTGCCATTACTGCATATTTAGCTAGCTTATATTTTCAATCTTCTTTCACTGGGTAGTCTTTTGCTTTCTATCTTGGTGCTATTATTACTCTGCTGCTGTTACCATATATTTCAATAACTCTGTCATATTCCTTGGCAGAGTTTCTGGTACAATATTCAGTAGCACATTCTTAGCATTCATAGGAAAGTTAATTTTCTCAATTTTCTGTATTTCTGCATGCATTTCTTTTCGATTTTTAAAAAACTTTATTACATATCCATCACATATGGTAAAAAGTTCTATCCACTTGTTTACATTTCCAGCCCTTTCCATTATCATTCGTACCTATTTTCTCAGTATCTTTTGGTATAATCTACCCACCCCCCAAAAACATCTTGTACCCATATTGTCTTAGTGCTTGACTAGCTGTGAATTTTATATCCTTCATTCACAAAGTTTCCCGTTGGCAGAAAATGATTTCTTCCTCAAAATTCTGCATCTAGCATATCATACATATTCAGTTTCAGTATCATATTGGAGTAATTGCTTATAAATTTGTCCTAATAGGTGGTCCTTTTACTGTGTAATCGACCTTTCAAATTCTATCTGGTCTCTTATGGTATCTTTTCTTGATTGAATTTCCATTTTCAATCTTGAAACAAATTGATAGTAAAGAAGCCATCCTGTGTATTTTTTCTTCACCTTTAGTTTTTTCCAAGTTCTTTCCTCCTCGCTGATCAAACATATCTCCATATATTATAAAATCATTGCTTTTCCTTAAATACTTATCATAATAAGCATCTGTTGGAGACATCAAAGGAGAAATTGGAGGGCTACATCTTCTTATAGAATATCGAATCCTTATAAACTGTGTCTAAATCCATGGCTATTGTTTTGTGTTAAAGCTTTTTTGATTGATTCCCTAACCCACAAATAATTGTGTATTCCTTCTTCCGAATCAGCTGTTTCCAATTTCACTAATCTTGCATTACAATTTATAATCCAATCTGTAATCCAAACCAGGACAGCTGCATAATAATATAATTTGATATTAGGTACTGTGAGACCCCCTCTCTCGTTTTTATCTTGTAGGACCTTAAATCTTATTCTTGGTTTTTTTACCATTCCAAATAAAGTTATTCAATTGCCTTTGCCATTCTTGAAGGATTTTTCCCTGTATGAAAATCGATATCATCTGAAATCAAAAATTTAATCTGGGTGAAACATTCATTTTTATAATATAACATTCATTTTTCCCAACCATGACACTTTTAATCTGTAGATCTTTTTGAATCTTTGTTCACATTTTTTATAATTGCCTTGAAATAATGTATTATTATGTCATGTCACTTTCATTCCCAAGTATATAACTAAATTGGATGTTATTTCACCTCCTGAAATTCTTTTAATATTTTCCTCTTCTTGTTTCATTGTAAATCTTAATATAATTGTCATCTTATTTTATAGCTGAGAAAAACCCCTAATTCTTATTTGTTTATATACTGTATGGTCAGGTATAGATTTAAGATCCTCAAGACTACATAATCAATGTAATTTTTCTTTTTCCATCTACCTTCAGGCCTTTTATGTTTTGGTCTTGTCTTATTTTTCTAGCTAAAATTTCCAAATAATACATAAAAGTGGTGATAATGGACATGCTTGGCGTGTTCCTTTTTCCATCTGAAAACTATGGGATAGCACTCCATTTATTAAAACCTTTGTGTGTTGTTTTGTATAAATTGCTTGTATCCAGATCATGAATGTTGGACCACAGTCTAGCTATTGAAGGGGTTTCAATAGAAAGGACCAAGACACATTATTAAATGCCTTTTCAGCACCTAAAAAAGATAAATGCCTCTTCTTCTTAAATTCAATTGCTTTAATCACAAAATTGGTATTGTCATTCATAAGCTTCTTTGGCACAAAACCCATCTGGTGTGTATGAATCTGCTTTGCTATACATTTCCTAATTTTTCAGACATTGACATAAAGAGTTTATCATCCACATTTAATAATGAGATAGGTCTGCAAGAGAATGGCATGCTGGAATCATTGCCTTCCTTGTGTATCGATGTTATACACACTTCTTCCCATAATGGAGGCAGTGATTTCTCTTTGCTAATTTAAATCATTATTAATTATGCATTTTGATGGAGTGATGAATATTTTACTTCATGTTAAAATATGTATGTAAATATATCAGTTAGATTGCTTCAAAACAGCAGATTAATGCAAAGTCAGAATGGAACAGAATTACTAATAAGACATACAAAAGGCACGCCGTCCACAGACAGAAGATGCTCGCTGTCCCTGGTTGAGTGACTGCATAAAAAGCCATTCAGATAAAAGTGGGTGCAAGAAACTGCAGCCTTGTTTTATTAACTGTGGTCTCTTGGCAAGTACCATCACTGGGAGACTAATCCGCTTGCTTATACGAGGTGCGTGAATATGTTCTGTAGTGCCACTTCTGTAAATGCATCTTTCTAGCTTCCCTGTCATAGCGGAGATTGACCAACGGAACAAGGTGTACCTTATTCTTTGCTAATCATTGCCCCAACAATGAATTTACTATTTCAGTTCGGTTATTTTAGATGAAGCATTTTGGAATAAAATTGTTTGTAGTCAGTTCTAACATGTGATTTGTTTGGTTTATTTATTTATTTATTTAAAACATTTCTATGCTGCCCAGTGCAACAAAGCCTCAGGGCGGCTTAGTTTGAGCGCTTCCCATTTTCTTGCACAATTTTCTTCCTCCACTTGATTTACTGGGGCGGGTGTGGGGAGGCAGAGAATAGCACCTGGAAATTCATTGCTACAAGTAGCATTTTGTGTAAGTTAACAAGTATATTATGTGAAGTCCTTAAGGGAAAGAACCTGTGCAAGTGGCTTGTGAGAAGAGCTGAAATCATTGCCATGAAGAAGTTGCAGGAGAATATCTAATGCAGTGTATTAAAAGGCCACACATACACTTAGTCTTCTTATTCCTCGTAAATAATTATCAACTGTTAGGATTTGCCTGTGAAATTGGAAAAAATGTGCTAAAAGTGGGAAATATTTGTTATTTACTGTATGATTAAATGTAATTCCTTGTTTATTACATAGGGTACTATTGAAAGAAAGGATGTAGATTCCAGATTCTGATTTTGAAGAAGGATTTATGCCCTGTTTTCTATCAAGTCATTTGAAGGTGTTGAACAGGAATCCGTTGTGCTGCGTGCTTTGTGATTTATCAAACATATGCTCTGACACAGATTTCGATTCAATCCATTCTGGAACCTTCAACACCAATAGGGCCAAACAGGTTCAAATCTTATTACATTAGCCTGTTTGTGGATGACTGTTAATTTAATAGCATTAAATTAAAATAAAATAAAGATACACATCTTATTTTGAAGATGTATATCTTGCTCTTCAATTAAACCATCCACATAGTGGCTTGGAACAGATAGCAATACCAAAATAAAAAACAAAAAACTATCAAACACTCTTCTTCCTTCTGATTGAGGTCAGAGTATCCTACATTTTCAGTCACGGGACAATTACAGTTAATGAGCTTTATTTTTGTCTTCCATTTAGTATTTAAGGTGGTGCTTTAATAAATAAACCATCAAGCATTGATTATGTTAGAATTTTATCCCTCCCTCCCTACCTCCCTCTCTCAGCTACAGTGGTACCTCGGCTCACAAACTTAATCCATTCCATGACTCTGGTCATGACCTGACTTGGTTGTAAGCCAAGTCAAATATCCCCATAAGGTTCAATGTAAATAAGGTAAATTCGTTCTGTAAATATTTTTTTTAATTACAAAAATTTGAAACGAAAGTAACAAAGAACAACAAAGTACAGTACAGTAGAGAACACTGACCTAGGTGTGTGGGGAGGTTATTGTTTGGAGGGAGAGTCCAAACGATAATTGCGATCGTGCTTGGGGGTGGGGAGATGGCCGTGATCACGATCATGCTTGTGCACGCAAGACGGGTGCAATCACGATCATGCTCATGCAGGTGCAGGGGAGACGGACGCCATCATGGTTGTCACCTGATATGGAGTTCACAACCTGAGGCAATGTTTTTCTGAAATTTCTGTTTGCGATCCAATTTGGTCGTGAACTGAGATGTTCATGAGCCGAGGTACCACTGTACCAATTTGGTCAGCCTTTGTGCATGAAATGGGGAGGTGCGCTCTTTATCTTTTAACTCAAGTAGCAAAATCTCTTCTGCTAGCCATTGTCGATGTTTATACATTTGTCCAGTCTTCTCCCTGTCATGAGCTGAGTCCTCCCTCTTTGCAGTACCAGACTCACCAGTGCTTCTTGCTAAACATCTTTATTGTGCATGTAAGTCTCAGAGCATGCACAAAGAGTTGAGGCCTCTCTGCTCCCCTTCACCCCAAGCTTTGCTTATGAATCCTTCTGTGGTTGTCTCAGGAGGGAGGCGCACTATAGAACCGGGCATGCCAGCGTTCTGCGCTCTCAGATCCCAACTGGGCCATCCTGTGACGGTGACGATAGACCTTTGGGTCCACCACCTCAGGAGTCTGGAGTTCTCCATCTGATAGACTCCCCATCTCTAAATCTCCCCCCTCAGGATGTTGTTGCTCTTCTTCATTCCCAGAGGTGGGTCGACTAGGCCCCTCTGCTGCCCTCGAACTAATCTCTCCCATAGCAGGCACAGGAGGGTACACAGAGCCTTGGACTGCAGCTGGAGCTGAGTCCGTTTCAACAACGATCTTGTTTTCAGAGCCTGAGCTGTCAGTCCTGCCAAAATGGTCAGCGTCTTGTGCACACCTGGGCCCCGAGTCTTCAGCGAACGGGGTGGCATAGAAGTTTTCTAAATAAATAAATAAATAAATCTTGCCAAGGCACATATGTACAACCCTCCTAGAGATCCCAGTAGGTGTTCAGTTAATTCAACTTCAGCAATAAAATGTACTTTCAGAAAACTAGTTTCCTAAATCTGTTTCACCCACGATCTGCTGCCATGTCTTTTTGTGTAGCCCTATTACCATTTATCATTGAAGAGCTATCGAGGGTCTGTTTAAATTGGTTTCCTTAATTCTTGCTCTTAAACTGTAATCAAGCAAAAACAAAACACAAAACCTCCATTGTTTCCTTTGGTTCAAGTAACCAGAGGGCTCATTTCAGCGAAAGGGACTCTTGACTTGTATCATTATTGCCTGTGCCATATAATTGCCACTTCAGCAACATAAAACTTCTTTTTCAAGCCCTATACAGTTCCAATGTATCCTTGACAAATGGCAAAGATATAACAGGAATGGGAGTACTGTAAACCAGAGACAGGCAATTTGCTATCCTGGAAATGCTTTTTACGAGCCTCATGGCCCACTGCCTGAGACTAATGGGAGTTGTAGTGCAAAATATAGAGGGGGCACCAAGTTGCCCACCCCAGTTCTAAACAGCTTGGTTTTCATCAGCACAGACTATTGCTACATGCAAAAATCTTTGGATTGAGGCCCTTGAGCCTGTCCAGAAAGACATTTCCATAGTATAACCTCAAACATTTCTTGATTTGCCATTTCCACTTTTGAGTTTCCATAACTTCCTTAAGAAGTAGTTTGTGGATTTAACTCAACAATGAATGATGGACTAACTGGGTGTGTACACTATTTTTCTCCCATGATAATCCCACTTGGAAGCTGTTGATCCAATCCCCAAACTGCTGCTTGCTTACAATCCCTCCGGAGGCATGTAAAATACCTGAGACATGTCTATATCTGGATCTCCAACATTTCCGCCTTTCAATTTCCTTTGTAAAAAATGAGAGGAAAAAACCCAGAAAGATCCTACTTGTTATATCAATTTAGAACACGCTCTGTATCTTTAACTGAGTGTGAGAGAGAACTTGATGAAGTTTTTTCCCTTCAAATGAAGCTTTAAAAAAGTCTTTGCCACTCCCACCCAAGCTTCTTAACTCCAACAGAAGCATAACAGCTGACATTTGGTTAACTACAGTGAAGAGCAATATACAGTTTGGACAGCTGTAAATGTCACCAGTTTTAACTGCATATCCTAATTCTTCTGAAAGATGCTGGGCCTGTGTTAGCAACTACAGTTCTCACTCTGGCATTTGATGATTTCAGATGAAAGGTGGCACCTTATCTGAGTTGTTACTAATAGGCTGTTCTCCACTGAAGGTTGAGAGATGCATCATCCAGTTCCACATCCACTCAGAGCTTGTTTGAATTTGTGCTTGTGCCATGTGAGGTTAACACTGTGATCCGCAAAAAAGATAGACAAACAATCATTGCTGATAATGTTGCAGAGGAAGATAGAAGGCGTGATGAATAATGAGGGCGAGGCAGTTGATGTAAAGCGAATCTAGCAACAAGTGATTTCATTCAGAAAATGGGTTGTAAACAGGAGCATGGTAATCATGCCCATGTAATGGACCCCAGAACCTGTGAGTGAAAAAGAATGAGCAGTACGCAGTAGACAAATAACGTCATTAAAGCTATTGCAGGAAGAATAATTCAGATCCATCATGCAAAACAGGGACAGAGGTTGTAAAAACAGAAGTAGCTCTACTTCTGTATATGACCACTTCAGGTATGGGGTGCCAAATTCTAGACTGTAATTGTTTGCACAACCTTTTGAAAAGCCAGCGAGATTCCAGTTAACAGCAATGAATTTCATTCTAGCTCTGCACAGCCACTGCTTTCGAGTCTGGTAGCCTGCCTGTTTGAAAAGTCCCTTTAAAAGATCATGTGGTTTCACCTTGAGTGTCAAAGCACCTACCTTCTGGAAGTCTTCATTATTACAACTTGAGGAAGCACCAGCCCTTTTGACTTTTCAGCACCTAAGGAGAACATAGATTTTTCCAACAGGCATTCTTAGCAACATACTCTTGTCCTCTCTGCATCCCAAATAAATGTCTTTAATGTTGTCATCAATATAAATAAATAAGTCCGAAGAGCAACCCAGACACTGGAAAATCCATGTTTCAAGGCTGAAAGCAAGGCTGAAACCTCTCTGAGTGAATAGAAGCAGCTGGGTGCAAGTCACAAGGATATGAGCGTGATGAAAAGGTTTTTGAAAAATCACACTTACAGTCATAATCATGATCAAGGCTGCTCTGCAGGTACAGTGGTACCTTGGCTCACGAACTTAATCCATTCCAGGACTCGGGTCATGACTCAAATTGGTCATGAGCCAAGTCAAATATCCCCATAAGGTTCGATGTAAATAAGGTTAATCCATTCTGAAACTATTTTTTTAAATCAGAAGAATGTGAGGCAAAGTGACAAAGAACAACAAAGATCACAGCCATCTCTCCCCCCCCCAAGCATGAGCACAGCCATCTCCCCCCCCCCCCCAGCATGCCCACGATCACACCTTTCATCCCTGCATGCACCCGTCATCCTGGTGCCCTGGGGAGGAGAGATGGGTGCAATCGCAGGCATGCTGGGGGTGAGGGGGAGACAGGCATGATCGTACTGCGAGGGGGAGATGGCCAAGATCGCAGTTGCGCTTGTGCAGGAAAGACGGGCGCAGTCTCAGCCATCTCCCAGCACAATCACGGCCATCTCCCCAATCAAGGGAGTGGGGTGGTGGGGGGGAGATGGCCGTGATCGTGGTCACAACCCAATGTGGAGTTCGCGACCTGAGTCAAAATTTTTATGAAATTTTTGTTCATGACCCCATTTGGTCATGAACGGAGGCGTTCATGAGCCGAGGTACCACTGTACTACTTAAAAATACATGCCACACACACAAAATGAATGAGTGGGTTCACATGACACAAGAAGTGATGGTGGATTCTTGCCATTGTGGGTCTGTTCTGTTGTTTCAGTTCCTGAATTGGCAGGATTACACTTCTGAAACCTGGAAAGAATCAGCGGTTTGTTCTCAGATTCCCATGCTTCGCTGCACTTTCTCCTGTCATCTGGACATGAGATTGCTGTTTCATCATGGTTATGGATGCACCATAGAGCCCTCTGGCGAGAGTGGCCACAGAAGTGGCTGTTTTTAGCCTTCCATCTCTGCTGCCTCAGCTCCCTATCAACAGATGCATCATTGCTTGCTTTATTCACATTGGCTGAGCAATGTGTCCATCTGCCTGTTGCCTTTGGAAACAGGCAGGCAGCATGAAAATACACAGAGGGAGAAATTGGGGAAAGCAGTGAAACTGCTTGTTTTCATTTAAGGAAAGACCTCGCCAGGGGTGTGGAGGGACTGGAGCAGTTGGGAAACTCCATAGACACACAGGTGCTCTTGGGATGGGGAAGGTGGGGCCTGCCTCTGGTCCACTCGGGGAAGCTACTGTAGTGCATATGCAAGTCTAGGGAAAGGGTGCTGGTTCCACTGGTGGCTGCCAGGACACATGGCAAAATGCACCTCTGCCTGGGCAGAGTCAGCCTGCTTTCAGGAATGGAAGCCCTGGAAGCCCCTAAATTAGATGGCCACCATGGGAGGCTGCTCCTGAAGACTGGTCAGATAGTACAGGTTGTGCAGACTGGGGATGCCTGAGAAACAACTGGGCAGATAAGCCCATTTCTGGACGGATGGTGTTGACTGCCTTCCAAGCCCACTTCAAGGAGCTGGCTTCATCCTATAAAGCTTCGCATGGCTTAGGACCACGATACTTGATGGAATGCCTCTCCAACCACAGTCCACCCAGATAATAGGCTCAAAATCTGGGGCCTTCCTCTGGGTACCACCTCTGAGGGAGGCTTGGAGTGCAGGAGAAAGGGAGGAGGCTCCTTTGTGGTAGCCCCCCTCTGTAGAATGGATGGCTCCATGGAGGCTCACCAGGCACCAACCATGTCGTCTTTTCGGCACCTGGTTAAGACGGCCCTTGAAGTCTAGGCATTCAAAGGTATCCAAGGTCTTGAGGGGGTTGCCTGCCCCAAATGCTTTTTTTTAAAATGGAGCTATAATTCATTTTCAAAAGCTGTTCTTAATTATTTCATTTAAAGCACTTATACTTTTGTTAAGATTTTATAGCGTTTCATTGTATTTTACTGAATTGCTTTTACAAACTTGTAACATCCCCAGACAGTTTTGTCTATTGAGAATAGAAATGTAATAAACAGCAACACTAACAACAACAACAACAACATTTTGCACTGCTAATTGCCTTCTTAGGACTGGTTAATTACTAAGGCTGGTGAATGAGTGCTAGGAAACCCTTCCCTGGGATGACATGCCTTTGCCATAGCATTTCCAAGCAACCTAATGAATGTTTTGGGGTGATCCTGTGAAGCATCATATTGGCATAGTCAGCCATCCATGAAAATTTGGACTGGCATGGAGACAACAAGCCCCAGCCACATCGTTATTTCTGTACAAAGTGGAGTGCCAATTTTTAAAGAGTATTTGTCAGGAGCTTTGATACCATCACTCCCTGGAATGTGCTTCTCCAAATAAAAAGCTTCCTGTAGCACCTTCCTGGTTAAACAGGTTCCCTTCCCAGTTGGCAATGACTGGTTTAACTGACAGCTCTCCTTAATGGGCCCTGAACATTGAAGTCTGAACTGTGTGCCTCACTAGAAATATCAAATTATGAATAATTAAAGCAGATGCTGCCGGCGCCTCCTTCCATCATCAGCCACCCCTTTCAAGAGTGGCATTTATTGACAGAAATGGTCACAGCACCCGAAGTCACATCACATGCAGCTCATACTTGGTTTAACAATTCATGATTTCTTTACTAGGCC
Source organism: Varanus salvator macromaculatus (assembly GCA_023646645.1). NCBI lineage: Eukaryota > Metazoa > Chordata > Lepidosauria > Squamata > Varanidae > Varanus > Varanus salvator. Next base: position 22,093,790 of record JAIXND010000773.1, on the reverse strand, counting down.
CGGTTCCATTTCGCCCTCCCTCAAAGGACCTCAGCGAGGCTTCTGTGAGCTTGCCTCATTGTGTTCTCACAGCCCTGTCTTGGTCCGACTCCAAAAATAACACACTTGGCTATATTCAAGAGTAGATTCAGACGTGTTTGGAGGACGGGCAGTGGGCGGCATGTGCGACTCAGTTTTATTTGAGACAAGCATAACGCCTCTCCCAGCATCTCCTCAGTGCAAAGTGTCTCCACAGGAACTTGCGTGTCGCTCTTTCAGATAGAGTGCAATAGAAGTAGAGTTTGAAGAGACCTATAAGCCCATTGAGTCCAACCCGCTGGTCCACTTCCACATGTGGCCACCCATCCGGCTGCAGGCCTGCACCTTCCCAGCTTAGCGAAGGAGTCTTGACATGCTCCTCAAGTGACTTCCAAGTGACCCTCTTTTCAGTGTCTTCTGTGCAAAGTAATCAGAATGACGGTCTCACATGGGAGAAGAGGAGAGTTGGGAGAAACGCATATGGGTAGCGGGAGGCAACGGAACCACACTTATGAATATGAATGCTGCACACGCACATTTAATGGCAACCACAAAGTGTAAATCGCGCGGCCTTGGGAGAATCGCCGTATTAGGGGCCGTGACAGCAAACGACTCTGACATCAGTGCAGCTGATCAAGGCTTTGGTGTAACTTTCCATTAAAGTAGGTTAGGCATTTATTAAGATTATTTTTTGAAGGCAATCCAAGGTTTCACCTGAAGAAAACACGTATTGCCTCCCTGATGAATGAGTCTGTCATCTCGTTGCAGATGCTGTAGCCACGGCAACAGCATATTCGGTCCACGAGACGCCTGCACAGGAAGACTGTGCCTGAAGAGGGATTGTTCAAAGTGACAGTGACGGAAAACCTGCATTTGTGCCTTTTCTTTTTCCTTTGCCAACGTGCAGCTGATGCAGCAAGGTTGTGTTCAGAATGGGTGTTTTAGCATAGGACTAGGCCATGCCAATAACTTTAACGTCATTTCCATGTCATTACACCTTAGAAAGCAATTTAGGTTACCTCTGATAGCACTTTTTCAGCTGCCAGCATGGCATATTCATACCTTTCAATATTGATAGGTGGGAAACTGAGGTGGTGCTTCTGTTTCTTACCTGAGCTGTACTGCCGCTGCAAATAAATGGAGCACTGTGAACGCACCTATATCCCCAGTACAGTTTTACTCCAGTGGCTCTCAGACAGACGACGTGTTAGTGAGGTGATGCAATATAACAGAGCTCCCGCTGTTCCATGCAGAATGCATTTGAACTTGAAGAATTAAGTGCAATAAAGTACAAATTCCTTCAGGAAAGCCAGTTAGAAGCAGTGCTCTCAGCACCTGGAGCCTTCTGTCGGCTGCTTCTGTAGTCTGTGCAAGTCTGTGAGTGGGACCGGCCATACAATCCCTCTCTGTGTTAGCACAGCCCTCCTGGGTGCTGCTCCTGCCTGCTCTCCTCACTCCTGAACAAACGAGGGTGCTGAAAGCAAATCTTCTCTTTGGTCCTGAAGAAAGGTGTGCTGTGACCCAAAACACATTGCAATTGGGAACAGACTCATCCCTTTTCAGGGATTTCTTGGGGCATTGTTTGCTGAGAACTGCCCCTTGTCAGGGCTTCCAGGGCTTTTTCAGAGGCCTAGAACCTAGTTAATTATCACTCCAGGGCTTTTTCAGAGGCCTAGAACCTAGATAATTATCACTCCAGAGGGTCGTTGTGCTGCCAACATCCTTCTGATGAAAAAGCTTCCTTCCGAAGCCTCATTGTTAACCATCACTCAACCACTAGGACTTTCTTTGCACACATATGCACATCTTCCACACTTGCCATTGGAAGATAATAAGGGACTGAGCAGAGCTCACTTTCAACCTCAGGGCTGTAAATGCATGTTACCGGAATGGGGCTGAAGTTATTTACAAGCTGTGCTAAACTTCAGATTCGATATGCAGTGTAAAGTGTATCTTATTTATAAGCTGGTTTGTGTATTCCCTTGCAGGCAGTTTGTGTCCTATCCTGCTGCCTGTACCTCAGCTCAGAGCAACCGGCAGCGTGTCCGTTCCCTTGCCTCATCCTGCACCTCGCCCTCTGTGCCTGCCTCAGCAAAAGGAAGGGCTGGTGCCTTCACTGAGGCACCATGGAGTAACTTTTGCTAGATGTGGATCACCTGGTTGCATCAGCAGTGCGGGGAGTCCCTCTTGGGCTCCTTTCCCCCGTAGTTGCTGCGCTTGGCTCTTTCCATGGCTCAGATTGTGATTTTGCTGGGAGCAACCAGAGTGTGGCTCATGATGATGGCAGTCGCCACACTGGCTGCGGGAGGATGGAAGCTTCAACGCAATGCTTCACCTGGCACCAGGTTGGGAAAGGCTAACGTAAGGCATGGCAGGGGCTCACTCTTTCCTAACTAGCTGTAGCCTGTACAGAGTATAACAATTTTGCATTACTTGTACTGACAAATTAACCGCATAATATGTATTACGTTCAGCTGTGATGGTTAATGATTCCCCACACTAAGTCTTTGGTGTTCCTTATCGGTTTTTACTTTTGAAAAAGCAAACCAGCCAGCCAGCCAGCCTGAGGGACCTGAGAGAGTCTCTCAAAAATGACCATTAGCATCACAGAATGCTAGCATGCAAAATTAGAAATGTAAAAACAACAGTAACTAAAATGCCCAAGCTGGATGTTCAGATAAGCACTCTAGAGGAAGCATTCTGAGATCACAGTGCTACTTCATTTCTGTTTTCTCTTTTGTATGTTGTATATGTCAGGTTTTGCTCTAGGATGGATGGATGGATAGGAGCAAAAACTAGCAAAAAGCCATTTCCCCATCTCAGGTGAAAACATATCTCTGTTTAATTTGTAATATTCAGTGTGGGTTGTGTGGTCACTAGTTTATAATGGATGTTATGTAGCTGTTGTATACAAGGAGCCTGAAGTGAGGAACAATGGCAGCTGAGCATAGGCCTGGACACTAGGGAACACCTCTGGTTAAAGCCAACAGGCATTGCGAGATGCTCCAGAGGAATTTCTCTGGCGGTAAAATTAGTAAGCACACAGATGGACAGGCCTTGCTGAAAGGTAAGTCTGGTCTCACTGACCTTTTAGAGTTTCTTGAGTGTCAATAGACAGCTGGACAGGGGTGATCTGGGAGGCATTGCTTGCTTGGAATCCCAAAAGACTTAAAACAGTCCCTCGCCAAAGATGCTTGCAGTTATGGAATCAGATATACGGCTTTGTTTATTAAGTAATTTGTCAAAGAAGAAAGAGTGAGAATGGATGGTGATGGAGGATTGTAACCAGTTGGGTCCCACAGGGTTCTATATTAGGACCAGTGTGTTTCAACCTATTCATAAATAACCTGGAATTAGGAGTGAGCAGTAAAATGGCTGATGACACCCAATGATTTAGGGTGGTTAAAACCAAAAGGTACTGTGAGGAACTGAGAGTGGGCATTGAAATGACAAAACTGATGTCATTTGCAAACTAATGCATCTTGGGCGGTGGGGGCAGTGGGGATCTCAACTTCAAGTACAGGCTGATGGGATCTGAGCTTGCAGTGGCTGATAGGGATGGTGGTAGACAGCTCAATGAAAAGCTTCACTCGGTGCTCAGCTGCTGTAAAAAAAGCCAAATTCCATGTTAAGCGTAATTAGGAAAGGGATTGAAATACAACTGTCAAGACCCTATCCTCCTTATAAAAATCTTATGACTGCATGTAGAAACTTTCTTATTGCTTCTAGCCCCTGAGAAAGGACAGTATTTGAATTAGAAAAAAATGCAGAGATAGGCAACTAAAACGATTAACGGATTGGAGCAACTCCACTCTGAGGAATGGTTACTACAGCAACTATTACAAGTTTCTTCTTTCTTAAGAACAAGTCATACCAAACCAAACTAATCTCATTCTTCAACTGGGTTACCACCCAAATGGCCAAAGAGAAGATGCAGTGGACATAATTTACCTAGACTTTAGAAAAGTCTTTGGCAAAGTGCCCCATTACATCCTAATAAGTAAATTAGCAAAATGTGGGCTTGTCAGAACCACTGTTAGGTGGATCTACAACTGGCTTCAAAACTAGGTCACAGAGAGTGACCATCAATGGTGGCTTCTCAGCCTGGAGAGAAGTTACAAGCTGGGTAGCACAGAGCTCAGTCCTGGGACATTCTTCAATATCGTTATTAATGATCTTGATGAGGAAATACAGGGAACAATAATTAAATTTGTGGATGATGCTAAGATGGGCTAACACCTGGAAGACAAAAAGAAGACCCAGGGGGACCTAAACAAGCTTGAATGTTGGGCAGAAAAGAACAGAATGAAATTCAGCAGGACAAATGCCATTTTTTCCAACTAGGCCAAAAAGAAAAAAGAAAAATCAGCTGCATTGATACAAGATGGGGAATACTTAGCTCAGTATTACTGTAAGTGAAAGGGACCATGGAGCTCTTGTAAACAACGAGCTAAATAAGATCCAGAAGTGTGAAAGAGCTGCAAAAATGCAAACAGTATTTTGGGATGCATAAATAGAGGTATCACTTCCAAAAAAAAGACATACGCATTGCCCTCAACTCTGCATTAGTCAGACCTCACCTGGAATACAGTGTTCAGTTTTGGGAACCCAGGTTTATAAAGGACACTGGTAATCTGGAGAAGGTTCAAAGGAGGACAACAGAGATGATACAGGGCCTGGAAAACAAGTCTTATGATGAGAGGCTGATAGAACTGGGCCTGTTCAGCCTTGAGAAAAGAAGGCATGGTAACACTCAACAAGTATCTCAAAGGCTGTCACAAAGAAGGGAAAGACCTCTTCTCACTCATCCCCGATTGTATGACTTGGAACAATGAACTACAGGACACCAGGTGCAGACTAGACACAAGGAAGAATTTTCTAACTTGAAGAGCAATACAACAGTGAAACCAGTTGCCAAGAGACGTTGTGTGCTCTTCCACACTAGAGGCATTCAGGAAAAAAATAGACAGTTATCTGAGTGGGATTGTGTAACTGGTGTCCTGCACCAACAGGAGTTGGACTCGATGGCCTTCTTGGCTCCTTCTGACCCTGCTGTTCCATGATTCTAAGTTACAACAGGTTGACCAAGGGGAGATTTGCTAAAGGAATTCAAAATTATGTATAGTGTGGAAAAGAGTACATTTTTCTTCCTGTCCCATCATAATTGAACTGCCAGGTTCATCCTATGAAGTTCACTGGTGGGAGGTTTAGGGCAGATAAAAGGAAGTTCTTCACACAGAGCATGAGATTAAACTATGGAGCTCACTGCTCCAGTGATGGCTATTTGAGGGGGTTTAAAAAGGGATTGGACAAATTCATGAAGGAGGCTACTGCAAGTTCTACTAGTCTTGATGGCTGTGTCCTACCTGCAATACCAGAGGCAGCGTGTCTGCGTACACCAGTTGTTGGGGAGCTCAGGCAGGTGGAAGGGATTACATTTTTACAGATAGTTCATGTGACTAGTTATTTGTGGTGGGAACACCCAACAGGAGTAATTCAATCCCAAAGTACAATCCCATTCCCTGCCTGTTTCAGCTGCCTTGTCCATATTAGTTCACACATAAAGGAGCAAATTTCCTATATAGCAGAAGTGCCAATATGCCACTTGTAAATAAATTAGTAAATTGGTCAAGGTTTTCTGATTTTTTACTAGAAAAAACAGCGGAATCAGCTGCCCGGAGAGTTGATGGGCTCTCACACACTGGCAACATGCAAAAAGAAACTGGACAGCCATCTGAGTGGGATGGTGCAACTTGGTGTCCCGCAACAGCAGAGGGTTGGACTTGATGGCCTTCATGTCCCCTTCCAACTCTCCTATTCTATGATTCTATTCTAGATCTAAATTTTAGTGAAAAACAGATCCGATCACCATGCATTCGAGACCTCGCAAGCAGTCAGAGCCAGAAGGTTGTAGCATGCTGCCTGTGTTGGGTGGCTTACTTAGGGTTAGCAAGTAGTCCAGCCTATTTCTGCACCTCCCTTCATTAAGCACCTTGAGCCCCAATCACCAAGTCCCAGTGCAATCATATGTAGGCAGCCATCGAGGTGGCTTATAAGGAGAACTTGTCTCTAGGGTTGTCATTTTCAGCCCAAGTGCATTGGCACTTGCTGAGAGCACGCAGTGCGGGGCACAGGGGCATACCAGTCTTCACAAGAGTGGTGTAAGGTGTACAATGCTTGCTTCAGGTAGTGTTACATGTATGTTTTAGAAATCTGTAAGAGAAGTCAGGGAAATATCCAATTGATCTTGTGGCTGGAGTTCCCTGCTCTTACTGAAATGTCCTGTTGGCGATCCACAGTGTCGATGAAAAGGGTGTGTGGGGGAATGCGAGATTGAGACAAAGCTGTATTTTCCTAGCAGGATTCCTTGATCCCAAGGCAGTGATTTTAGTTCCATTATATTAAATGGCTGATCCTGATTTCATAATCTTCCAGATAGGCCTTGTCAGTGCAGTAAAATATGAGCTGATCGTAATTGCAAATGGGTCTTGAATTGCTAATAGAAATAGGGCCGTTTCTTGACCCAGATAATGGCTCTAAGGACTGATGATGATGATGATGCAGATACAGATGCTAGTGTTCTAGCTGGATTCTATCATTAAGTAATCTAGTAACAGGCTATCTTCATTCACTCACACAAATACGAAATTAAAGTGTCATGGACCACTCTCTGCTGATCCCTTTTCTGACAAGCTAATTTTGGTATTCACCTGTTAAAAGCATCATGTTTTGATCCCATTGTGGCGAGCTTTATGGGATATGAGAGATGAGGTTGAAAGGACCTCATAAAGACATTGTTAAAGTGAATGGAATTTGCCTTGGGCGCAGAGCGGTTTGAAAACCGGTTTGCAGATTCTGCGCTTCTGCTGCGTGACTCAGCAGATGGAAACCTGTGAGCTTCACCATGGGGAGTGGAATTACTGGATGGGATGATCAAAGTTCAGCTAAATCTATGTGATGGGTATGTATATGCGTTCAATAGAACCTGAAAACCTTCTCAGAATTTACAATGATAGAACATTTGGCCCTTCATACAGATCGTCTGCTCCAGTTCAAAGTCTGGCCCTTGTTTTCAAAACGGAGATCTCTGCTTCCTCAGGCTGTATTTCTATGATGTAATATTTGGCACTGCTTTCTGTTCACATGCAGTCAATCAACATTGTCATCTTCAGTGTGAAAACAATATTTGCTTGCTTGATTGATTTGTAAAACCATATCCAATAGTCCCAACCAGGACTCTCTAGGTGGTGTACATCCATCAACAATATACAAAATTTTACAATAAATAGTAATTAACATGTTATTAGAACTGTTAAAAACATGAACTAATGCCAATACAACTTGCAAGAATTTAATTTTATATATCTTACTTTACAAGAATTTAGCCTCCATCACTGCAGTGGTTGACTCATCAAAATATTATTTCATTTCAATAATCTACAGAATTAAAAATCATTACAATACTATTTAATTAATAAGATCTCTAGAAAATAGAGCTGTTTTCATCTGGCACATACATGACTGTAAGGAAGGCACCTGGCAAGCTTCTCTGGTATGCTGGTTCCAAAGATTAATATTATATTATGTAATTGTATTTATCAATAATGTTCATTATAAATATTATATAATAACAATATAAAATATTGGTCATAAAGGAGACTTTCTGTGCCTTCCATGTAAACCCTGTACTAAGACCAGGGCTGTGTCTCTAAATACTGGTAAAAATGTGGATTCTTTGACTGATCTAACACGTATGCTACTCGCTTGCTTCTGTCATTGATTCACAAAGCACTTTCATCAATGTGAATGCAGAAGTTTAGCTCATATTAACAGCATGCTTGCAGGCTGAAGCGATGGACCAATCTCTTTTTCTCCCTCTGAGTGACTAAATACGATGCACTCTCCAATATAATTGAAGAATTAGCATCAAGTCGAAGAGATATAAATCCTGCCTTTAAGATCATTCTTCAGTCACATTTACTTGCCAACCTCTTCCCCAAAGACTTTGCTGTCTAGCCTCAAAATGGAGCAGGGGCGTACGCATGTGTGTCAGAAATCAACCGGTTGCCTTTAGAACTATTTTCCAACTCAACGGAGTCTTAAATACATGGCAGAACTCCCTTTTCAATGTGGTGGCAGTTCCATGGAGGTTCGAAAAAGCATCTGTGTATTATGATCCTCGATTTCTGTTTCAGAGCAATAGTGGATGACAATGTACCATACCGTTCAAAAACCAGAAGTGACCAGGATTAGTCCAATGTTCCAGTTGCAAATCCATGAATAGATATACTCTGTCCTTGAAGTATTTGTAGTGAAATATTCTGTGGGAAATCAGAGTGGAAAGGACAGAGAATGCTATTTATTGTGAAACCCCATGATGTGTTTTCCTGTCTTCCCTTCCGCTGGTGCCATGGTTTCAGAGGAAGAATCCGATTCAGAGACAGAATAACCTTGTTTAGAGACTAGTCAAGGGATGCAAGGGTAAGTTTGGGGAATTCATCTCTGCGTGGCTCTCAGAAGAGTGCAGTCGGGGGAGGCGGCCACTTTTTCTCAATTACCGCCAGAGGGGGAAGTGTCATGCGGAGTAGTTCTTCATCCAGTGTATATTTAAAGAATGGAATTTGCTGCCACAGGATGCTTTCTAACCAACCGGATGGCTTTAAAGGGAGAACGTGCAGTTGCATGGAGAACAGGGCTATCAATAGCTACTCAGTCGTGATAGTTTTATGCTACTCCCATTATCGGAGACAGTACGTAATGCTGAACATTCCTAGAGTTTGTGAGAGCGATTAAAGGAGAAAAAGAAGCTGTCATAATTCAGAACTGTGCCACTTCATATTTATATCCTGGTTCTTTATACCCATAAAGTTATGCATCACTGAATTCACAACAGCAACTGGTGTTAGCCAGCCTTGCATTTCCTGTCAGTTGCTGGCCTATTTGGATAACTTGGTACCGGATGTCGGGTGCCTAAGTTCCTTCTGATGGAACAGGCTTTTCTGCTTTGAAAGAACCTTGACTACAGCTTAATTGCCTTCAGTCCATTTTTATACCCACTGAGTTCTGGTCTAAGCAACAGCTTCATGTGATTGGCAGCTGCTGCTTTTTATTTATTTTTATGTTTTGCATAATAGTATGCACCCATTGTGCTTTGTGGAATCCCATTTGGGTCTTTGAGAACTTTCTGTTGCACTGTGAAGTGCTCAACTTGTGAACTTCCCAGCAGGAAGTTCCAGCAAATGAAATGTGTCAGCTTCCAGCACATGAAACCTGGAGACATGTTTTATGCACCGTGTACTTCAGCAGTAATATAGTAACTCTTATATTCTGAATCCATATTCTGAATCCATCATACCTCTGAGTAAATTGTGTAAGACCAAGTGCTCCTGCCTTCCATTTAGTAAACAATGCTTTTGTTCAGGGTCTATATGTGGCTGGTAGAAATTCCTCATACACTGTGCTTCCTTCAAAACCACAGAGAGTGTGAGTATAAATATTCCATTTTTCATATTATTTTACAGCAGGCTTGTCAGTCGAGATTGTAGCAGCTCCATTTTGTCTGCAGGGTTTCACATCGTTAACCTTGCAATGTCACTTTTATTACATGTGGGAAATGAATGTGCTAAAATTTGAAAGGGGGGATAATATTGTTTCTTATGCTAAAAATCTGTATCACAAAAACCCCCGAAAGGGTTTTTTCAGTCTTAATAGTTTGCCTGTTGCCTCTAAAAAAAACATATCTCAAGGCTAAATTCAGAATAATGAACAAGTTGTTGTGTTGAATGGGATGTTTAAAAATGAGTGATTATCAGTCTCACATCCCAAGAAAACCTCAATTATTTCCAAGCTTTCTATAGTGTTACCAGTTGGGAAGGATGGGCTTTGCTCACCTTTTCCGAACATGTGCTGCTTCGAAACAGCTCGGTGGCCTCCCTCTACTTCACTCTCAGATGGGGATGTCATGAGTTTGCTCTCCCACGAAGCCCTCACTTGGAGTTAGCCATTTAAGCAGTCTTCCCTTGAGTTGGGACTCAGCCCTGAAAGGGTGGAAGGCCCTGATGCTTCCATTAAAGACTGGTGAAATGGACAGTGTTGCCCCGGTTTGAGGCATCATTCAAGGGATGTCTCCAAGGGTTTCTCCTCCAACAGTCTCTGTGAGCTCGGAAAGGGCAGGAGAGCAATTTTTTGTAGTAGGCCTTTCAGGATGACTTGTTGGGAGCAAAGTTCTGGGGGTGCCAGAAGAAAAAACCCCATGGAGCGCAGGTTTTCCCCTCTCTTGTTTATTTATTTTATTTATTTACAAATTTATAAGCCACCCCCTTGCAAAAAAGCCTCGGGGTGGCTAACAACAATAAATAAATACATTCAAAAGCAATTACACTACTTAAAAACTGGCCCATCTCAAGATCGAACTATTAAAAATACAAAATAACAATAAATACAATAAATATAACAAAAATAAATTAACAATTAAAATAGCTATTAAATAAAAAGGTCTTCGCCTGGCGACAAAAAACAAATAATGACGGTGCCAGGTGAGCCTCTCTGGGGAGCGCATTCCATAGGTGGGGCGCCACCACAGAGAAAGCCCTCCTCCGGGTACTCACCCTCCTTATTTCCCTCACTGAGGGCTCCCGGAGAGGGCATCAGCTGCTGATCGTAGGGGGCGGGAGGGCATATATGGTTGCAGGCGCTCCTTTAGGTAGCCAGGACCCAAGCCGTTAAGGGCTTTATAGGTAAGAACCAACACCTTGAATTGGACCCAGACTTCAATGGGGAGCCAGTGTAGCTGACGGAGAACTGGGGTGATGTGAGAACCACGCTCAGTCCCCGTCAGCAACCTGGCAGCTCTATTTTGTACTAATTGTTTCTGCTCCAGGTGTCTTGGCATACAAGAACTTCCCCTCCACCTCTGCTACATTGGAAGGAAACTGAAGCCGATGGTCCTTAGCAGTGTTGGGAACTTGGGTCTGGAGACTCAGACTCAATTTGGGGGCCAAGAGCGAGTGACTCTATTCAACTTGAGATATTTTTATGACCGAGTTGCAGTCTACATTTTTTATGGCTGAGGGCTAACCGTGCAGCAGGATAGCAGTGGGGGAAGGCTCTTCTTCAGCAATTCCTTTTGGCTAGAGGGAGGCGGTGGGAGTTAAGGGTGTTTCAAGTGTAGATGGAAAATGCAGATGGTGGGTTTTCACCTCTCACACCCCACCCACCTCCCTTTTTTCTGTTAAAATTGGCTCTTGAGACTTGAAAAGAGACTTGAGACTCCACTTGAAAATTTCTTGCAATGACTGAAACTTGACTTGAACTTGAAAGTTAAGACTTGACTCAGGACTTGGGGTAAAAGACTCAATCACATCACTGGTGCTTAGTTGTCAATAGGAAAGAGGCAGACCATGCAAGGGGAAACCCCGCTGCTATACCTTTTGCAGTCGGCTTCCGCATCTTCAAGTAATCCGAATGGTTCTTCCCTTTCCCCAGAATTCCTGGAAACCTGAGAGCTGCAGTTCTGTGGGTGGACCTGCAGGTTTCTGTCTGAATTCCTTTTCAACGTCTTCTCCAAAATGCAATTCCTGTGATTGTTTAGGGAAGGCCATAGCTTCCTATAACTCGGATGTAACATTCTATTAACGCAGAGTTTTATTTCTCGGTTCAGCCCCATTACCTGGAGATATAATGCAGCCACGAAGAAGACGGGTGGACATGCATTTGCCTTCAACCTTGTTTGACAAGGTGACGTGCCAAACAAAGCCATCCTGCACATTTTCCTTTGAAACAAGAGGGGGAACCGTCTGGCTGAAGTTGCAGATATTTCAAATAGTGAAATGAAGAACCTACTGGAGGACCTACTGTTTTAGCAGCGTTTATGAATATTTCTATTGTACTCAGGATTAACAACTCTGAGGGTGCAAGGAGGCAATCAGTGACCACAGCCATGTTTTATCATAACACTTGAATGGTAGATGCTTCTGTTTGAGTGTGGTATGTGGCTGATCCAACTCTTTTATGATACTGAGATGAAAAGCTAGAGGCAAGTCTTTGTTTGAAAAACATTCTTTTTTCAAATGAATCATTTCTTGCCTTCCCCATGAATATAAAATCTCTCAATCTCTCTCTCTCTCTCTCTCTCTCTCTCTCT
>JAIXND010000773.1:22060968-22080416 GCA_023646645.1 Varanus salvator macromaculatus | reverse complement strand
TCTACTGGTCACGATGGTTCCGAGAGCTTCTACTGGTCACGATGGTTCCGAGAGCACCCGAAACTGCGTATTTGCTCATTCTGAGGAAGTGGAATCCCATACCTGGGAACAGCCCGCTTGTGCAGTCTTCCTCTTGTCAGGATCAGTCTGAGTTTTGTCGGCCCATTGGTGCATCCAGAATATGACTGACTCTATTTCAGACAAATAGAACTGGGTGTGATTGCACTTTCTCACATTTCTGTGCCAAAATGGAATTGTTGATCTAGAACAGAGCTGGCTGATTGAAATCAAACTAAAATTAAAGGTAAACTGGAAGAAAGTGGTAACAAAAAGCCATTGCAAAACACAAATATACTGGAAGATAAAACACCAATAGTCATATTTGAGCACATGCCACAGGATTTGGTCAGGAATCTCTTTGAAAGAACAAACTACTGGGTAACTTACTTAAATGCAAAGTCAATCATTTCAAATGATTGCAATCCCTATATTATCATGGCTAGCTTTTCACAGATGCAGGAGTGTTACTAGAGTTTGGGAAGCTAGAATCCTCATGATTAAGACCAGATCACTTGAAACAGCTTCCATAATACCTGAGGTTTCTTTTCTAGACAGTTGGTTTACAAATGCTTTGGTCCTGTGCTAAAAGTCTAGACATTTGAATCAGCCTGTGACAGGGTCTCTAACGTTTCCCTCCCTTTCCCCCTTTAGCTCTTTGTCAGGATTAGAAATGGCTCTACTGGAAGCAAGAAGGTAGAAGAAAATGTAAAGCATTAATCTGTGTTTATACTGAATGTCCGTGCTGAATGAAGGATGCTTAAGGGTACAACTAACAGAAGCCGCATTTGCATGTTTATGTGGCTTATGCTACTGAAGTCGCAAGAGTTTGCCGAACGTGTCAACCTATCCATGTTAGCAGGGTAATTTAATTTTTGTAAATAATCTGTAATTAGTCATCTTTGCTGGCCGAGTCACACAGGTGCATGATCTTTGCCCTGGAGGTATTTTCTTCTACCATTAACTTTGAAGAAGTGAAAATGTCTAGCGCTCATTTGTATTTATCAGTGCAAAAGAAGCTAAGGCACTCAGGCCCTTTAAAAAACACGCAAATGCTTTCTTATCTAGTCCAAACACTTGATAGTGGATAAGTTGTGATAAGGCAGGTTCCCCACTAAACAGAGCATAAATCCACACGCAGTGTCAACATGAGAGCATTAGTGCCACCGTCGAGGCTGATGTAAGCAGTAATATGATTGCCAAAGCCTCACCCCTATTACATTGTAAAGATTGCCGGTGTCCTGAAGGCATCTTGAACATTGATAAACATTTACAGATATAATTTCTGATGAAGTGTGACCCCCTCTGTTAACTTGAAGCAAGCTTGGCTTTGCCATGCCGACGTGAACATACCTATCCGTGTTTTGGGCAAGATGCAGCAACTTGGTGGCAGGAAGCATGGGACAACCCTGTTGGATCCTGTCTGAAGCCACTCCATGTCGTGCGCCTCTCGATCATTTTCTGAGACTCCCACTTCCGTGCATGGCTAGGACACAGATGCTGCCTGCTGGTAATTCCAGAGCAGTCACAAGTAGCCACAGAGAAAGAAAGCATCCTGCCCCATTCCCCATGGTCGCCATCCACATCTTTCCTGGAAACCCCTAATAAGGATATGAAAATAACGCCCCTCTTCTGGTCCATGATAACAACCTGCCTCTGATTCTCAAAATTTGTGATGTCAGAAATGAAGCATCACAAGCATTTAACAACCTCTTAAAATGATGAGGCAAATAAGGTAAGTTAGAGTAGAATGCAAGCAATTTCTGTTTCTCTGCCTCAGGGGATCTGTAAACTCTAGGTTGGATCTGGTTTAAGTGCGAGCCTTTTATGCACAAATAATTAAATTTACTGCTGGATGGGGAAAATGTATAGCCAATTTACATTGCTTAATGAACTACACACAATAACAATGGTAACCTTATTATTAGGTGTAGTTCTCTGTTTTAGCATATAATTTAGAGGCCTATCATTCTCACGGTCCATCATAAGACTCCGGATTTTCTGGTGAGCTGCAGCATGTATCTTAACTCCCAGGTCCACTCCTGCTCACCACGTCCTTCAAAACCAATACCCCATCCGGAGTTGGACTGGCTACCACTTTCCTTACAACAAGCCATCCCACATTTCTTTTACATACCCATCCATGTTTGCAGGGGAATTGTTGTTGTTGTTAGTCGCGAAGTCGTGTCCAACCCATCGCGACCCATGGACAACATTCCTCCAGGCCTTCCTGTCCTCCACCATCCCCCGGAGTCCACTCAAGCTCACACTAACCGCATCAGTGACTCCATCCAGCCACCTCATCCTCTGCTGTTCCCCTCTTCTTTTGCCATCTATTGTTCCCAGCATTAGGCTCTTCTCCAGGGAGTCCTTCCTTCTCACTAGGTGGCCAAAGTATTTGAGCTTCATCTTCAGGATCTGGCCTTCTAAAGAGCAGTCAGGGTTGATCTCCTCTAGGACTGACCGATTTGATTGCCTTGCGGTCCAAGGGACATGGACAGTACCAAAAGGCCGGGGAATTAGACTTCCAGATTCCTGTACATGTTCACAGATGTCTCATAGGCTGAGCAGGTCCATTGCTCATAAAGAGATTTCAGGTGACTTTGTGCATAGCAGTTCATTAGAGAGTTTCTGTCTTTGCCTCTACCTTTGTGTCCCCTCCTTATCTTCCATCTCTTCATTTTTTGACCTCTCGTGATAGCATTGGATCATCAGCTGTGATGTCACAAGTGGTCTGGGTGGGCAAAGACATCACAATCCATCCAGCTCTTGTTGGCTGATGTCACAGAGAAGTTGTTATACTCGGGGCTAGGCGGATGGGTGGTAAGGATGAGCTGAGAAAACTTAATAAAACCGAAAAGTTATCAATACCAAGGCCTGGTTTAACATAATCTTCATTAAGGAGAGCCAGTGTGGGGCAGTGGGTAAGAGCGTGGGACTGGGACTCAGGCGATCTGGGCTCTAGTCCCCGCTCAGCCATGGAGCCAACTGGGCGACTTTGGGCCAGTCACAGACTCTCAGCCTGACCTACCTCACAGGGTTGTTGCTGTTGTGGGGATAAGATGGAGGAGGAGAATGATGTAAGCTGCCTTGAGCCCTTTGTAGGAAAAAGGCAGGATATAAATTGAAAAATAAATGAAAGTTTTATTTTCAGGGTACAGGCTTCTCAGGGGCAGCTTATTGGTGCTATTTATTTACTCACTTACTTAAAATATTATTATTCTGTCCTTTGTCAAAGCTTCTAAAACTGCTTGCAGAGTAAACTGTCTCACAGACAAGCTTCACTGTGGAGGGCCTTCCTGCAAAGGGAAATTGATCGAGCTGTTCTGTTCCAGTCAGTTTTCATAAATCAATAGCATTTGCTGCTTATGTATGTGATTATCTAGTTTATCAACACCTTAAAAGGGAGAGGAAGTCCAGCAGTGCCCAACAGAAGCAGGGATGCATGTTCCAGCAATTTAACCTTGGCGGCCAGTTTGTCCTAATTTGGATCTCAACAACATCGGCATCTTGTGATTGCTCCAAGGTGGCACAAATTCCTGCTCTTCTGTAAGCTATTACTATGGGCGGAATCTAACACTGCACAGGCAGAATTTGTGCAGTGCAGGTTCTCCTGCTCTCCTTTCCCTTTGCAGCCTCCACCTGCCCCACATCCCATGAACGTGGGCTTTTGAGGATCACCTCACCCTCTCAAGCAGATCTAGACACTATAAGAGAGGTTACTAGGGACCAGCAAGTTCTGCTTCATCAGATGCCAGCCTATGAATTTATTTTACTTGTTTTCTGTGTTTGTATAGCAACATACAGGAATGTGAGAGGGTGCAATGCAGAGGTGGGTCGTGACTGTTTTGCCCCTGCAGTGGAGGGCAGGACGTGTTCCAATGGAGCAGTGCTCAAGGAACCAAGATTTAGAGTCAATGCCAGGAAGCACTTCCTGATGCTTAGGACCCCTGGGGTATGGAATGGGCTTCCAAGGGAGGTGGTTGAAGCCCCATCGATGGGAGTGTTTAAGGATAGGCTGTACATGCACATGGTAGGCATATCATGAATGGAGCTGACTGGAGCCTGGGGTCAGACTAGATGGCCCGGGAGCCCCCTTCTGACTGGCTCTGTTTCTATATTTCTGTAACATAATAGATAAATAAAGGTTACAGGATATGTACATATGTTTACATGTTTCTTTGATCTTGTTAACTGCCCAGAAAGCCTTTGGCCTATTGGGTAGTATAAAGAAGTATTAATAAGTAATAAATAAATGGAGCATTTTGTTATATTTCCCTGATGCAGTTGTTGATGATTTTTTTTTAAGCTACATAGGTCACTCTTGCAATTTCCTCCAGCATTATAACTGTTCTTACATCCTAGGTTTGCTGTTCTTGCCAAAGCCACAAGAGTTGTTTAGAAACTCACTAACCAAAGAGAAGCAGGGTAACATTACTCAGCAGGAACCATAGGAAAGGAAAAAATGCTTCTAAGTATGTGGATATTTGCAATTCTACCAATGGTGGCTGCAGCCCCATAGTATTCCCCATAGAGCAGGGTATTTTCACAACAGTCTGTTTGACATGGATAGCCAACAGGTGCCATAAGATGCCCAGGCAGGAGAGGGGGCACTTCAGGAAAGTCCTAATTCGTGTGTCCTTTAAAGAGGCTGCTGCAGTCATCCCTTGGGGTAGAATTTGTAGCTAATAGATTCCTCGCCCATCCGCTCAAGAGTGTGTCCGCCTTTAGTTGTTGGGCCCATAACATGCTGGGACGGCCCCATGATTGTAATGATGGCCATGAAGTTCTGAACTGCCCACATCTGGTGGCCTCAGTACAATGTCCTCTGGGTGCTCATTCACCCACACCGTTGGCTCTGTCATAGCACCCTGGTGTCTCTATTTCCAGTAGAGTTAAGAAATGAAAGGAAAGGGTCAGTTTCCTTTCAGTCGGAAAACTGATAGGCAGAAACATTTCTTCCCCTGCCTCTCCCCTTATCAAACGCAACAAAAGGGGACATTTTGGTGCCTCTTCCGATTGAACCTTCTGATATGGTGCTCTCTAGTTCTTCAACAAAGTGCAGTGATTGTGTCACCATTAAATTCTGCAGCCACCTGAGTGAAATAGGTATTTAAAGGAGACCAAAGCTAGCCAGGGCTTCTCTGAACATCCACTGCTTTACTGGGATTTCTTCCTTTATCATTTTGGGAGGAAAAATGTGTTCCCACCCCCTGCGGTTGTTTTTCTCTGCCTTCCCATATATTCTTTTAATGTGCCCCAAGGTGGTACTACGGCATAGCTTCTTGAGAGACTATTGTTTTGGTTTGTTGCAATTCAAAATTTAATACCTGAATTTCCTTGCTCTCTCTTTTTTTTTAAACCCTCTCTAAAACCGTTGGAAAACACAGGAGAGGCTCCAGAGGGCAACAACCTTGTGGGGAGCCCCTTCAGACATCCGGGAGAGAAAGAAGGATTGTAAGGAAACAATAAATGCCTCGTGTAGAGAAGCACTAAGTCTCCTGTTTTCTCTTAGGGAAAAGCAGGAAAAAGCTACGTTAAAGTAGATGCTTTGGCATACCCTGCTTTTCTGGTATCTTGTTCTAGTAAACCGAGCATCCTTGTTAATACAGGTCGCACAGTGAAAAATAGACATGGAATTTGAATATACAACATATGAGTGACATAAATGCATGTATTTACATACATTTTCTTTCAGTGCAGCCGTTGTGCTGTGTTACTCTTGCACTGAACAGTTGGCAATGATGCCTTATAAAATCCGGGTAAGGTGATTTTTAAAGCACTTCAAATAACGTGCTATATGCTGGCCCAAATATTTCATTTTCATGGTAATATTCAGGGTGTGAAGTTCATGTCTCCATCAGATATGTCCCACCTACTCACAGCCTGAATGTTTCAGTCCCAGAAAGTTTTGCTACTTTATCTGCTATTTTTAGTTTGTTTGTTTCATTGAGACTATCCCAGAGACTGTTGAATAAATATTTGGAGCCTTTTTTAATTGGAGGAAGAGAATGAGATTTGGAAGCCAAGAAGCATCACATGGTTCCCCTTAAAAATATACCTTTTCTCCATGTCTCAGTTGCTGTGTGTGTGTGTGTGTGTGTGTGTGTGTGTAGGGGAGCACATGCAGTCAGTTTCGCTTGGTGAGTCGAGAGATGGCAGCAATGCTTCAGCCTTTCCCTCACTTAGCATCTCGCCCGTTCGCCTGTCAGCAAAGGTATAAGATGCCCCACACCTCTCTTGTTTTATATGCTCACTTCTGTTTGTAAGCTGGAGATATTAAAATCCTTGCCACGCCTAATGGAGATTGTCTTTCTCCGTTATAAATCTGCATAATACGACGTCTCTGCACTAGGAATAATACGTCCTATACAGAGAGACGGGAGTGAGTTGCAGTACTGATTAGCATGACTGAACGATACCAGCATTCACTGCTTGCCTGACTTTTTACCCAGAGGCCGGCCTCCTCTTACTTCTTTAGGGAGGAAAAAAGAATAAAATACAGTTGTCATATCTGATAGCGAATGTGTTTGATACTCTATTTTATCTCTCTCCAAAGTAAACATCCTTTTAATTAATTCCCTCAGTGTGCGATCCTCCCCTTCATCCCTCCCTGAGTCCCAGGAGGCAGCACCAACCCAACTCGAGCGATAGCCAACGGATTGCTAGAATTTGCTGTGCACAATTGCAGGACCATGACTGATGTTTCGTAGTTGCATGCAATTTTCATCATGGACATATTTGTAAGTTAATTTGTAAACTTGCAAATTACAGCCATTTAATTTTAATTACATCTGCTGAACTTTTTAATGCAAAACTGAGATGCTCAGGTAACAGCTCTTTTCAGGGGACAGTGTTCCCTGAGAAAAAGGCACTGCCTTGGATCCTGAGATAAGCAAACCTGAGAATGTTGGCGGAGGGAAAGTTTCCTGTGTCTTCTCCCTGTACACACGTACCCAGCAGTCCGCTGCTCCCTGTTCCACATTGTTTAGGAGCCGCTCCACACCCAGATAACCCTTCTAGCCAGGCTTTGGGAATGCTAGATAAGCGCAGGGAGGGGGTGAAGATGGGAACGGTCCCTTAACTTCCTTCCTTGTACTTCCTTCTAGGTGTATTAGGAGTTCCTGCAGTTGCCAGCTTATACCAGCCAGGATTTTTTCCTGTGTAAACATTGTGCCTTAAGTTCAGGACATAAAGAATTCCTGACCTACAAGAATACTGGAGTGGGGATCTTCTAAAAAGCATGGTGTGGTGGTGAGTGTTGGAGTGCAGACCTGGGAGATCCAGGTTCTAGTCCCCACTCAGCCATGAATCTCACTGGGTGGCTTTGGGCCAGTCATAGTGTACTTGTAAGGAGGATAAAATGGAGTGGAGACAGAGCCTGGCAGGATATAAGCATAATTTATTTATCTATTTATTTATTTGGGGTATTGTTAGGCCGCCCAATCACACTGAGTCTCTGGACAGCTCACAGTAAGATCAATAAATACAACAATAAAAATATAATTACCATCATCTTATTATTAACACCCCAACAATAATAAAACTAAATAACCCATGACTGAAATAAAAATAATAATTAAAATCTATTAAACATTAAAATATTGGGTGAATAAAAAGGTCTTGACCTGGCACCAAAAAGCATATAATGATGGCGCCCGGCGGACCTCTCCAGGGAGCGCATTTCATAGCTGGGGTGACACCACAGAGCAAGCCCTCCTCCGGGTATTTTTCCGGTGTTGTAATAATAATGCTGTTTGCTACTGCTAGTGGAAATATTTCCTGGAAAAGTACTCATAAGTTCTTTCTTAGCAGCTTTTCCCCATCATCTTCATGCCATGCTAAATGTTTGTGAGTTGGGCAGCTGTTAAAGGCAGAGGAGCTCTGTCTAAAAAGAATCTTGGCATCCCCTGATCCCCAAATCTGCATAGTGAGCTTTGCCAGGTGCTATGTGGACAAAGTAGGGTTTTTAAAATATATACATCCTTTATATATAGGTTTTTAAAAAATATATATACATCCACACAGTGCAAACTGGGCTTTTGCCCTAAAGCACCGCAGAAAGAGCAGGAGAGCGGATGGGGCACCTCCACCTCCTGTACTTTCTGGAGCGTCCTCCCTGAGAGTAAACCTCTGCTTTTGGGAGGGAGGTGGGGGACAGCAATCTGCTTGGCAGGACTGTCCCATCCCCAAAGGGATGGGGGCACCAAGCAGTTCAGGCGCCCCCTTCTTCTGCCTGAGGGTAAATTTTGTGGGCAGAAGGCAAGGAAAAACCCGAGAGCGGGTCCCCAGCACCCACCCCCAGCTACACTTGCCAGGAGCTTGAGGAGGGACCTCCACAGCCTCTGGCAAGGATGTCGACCCATCTTTGCTGAGGGCCCCGTGCCCCCTTGTCAGGAGGAGTTGATCCTGGCTCGCCTTGCTGGTGGCTGAAGGCCCCTCCTGTGAAGGGGACGGCAAGGATGGCATCTGTGCAGTAAAATGCAAATAGTCTCAATACATAAATGCAAAAACATAAATTTCTTCTTAAATATTTTAATGCAATAAAACTGTTTCCATTTGTACTGCAGTGATATGATTTTATATATCTGCTCCTCAGAATAAGAACGAATTCTGTGCCTGAGATCATCTTTAAGTCACATTTGTATGTCAGTTTGATATATATATAAAGCATATAAAACAATTAAGAAACACTGCCATATACACTAAAACATCTTAAACACAATGTAGTGTGATGATGATGATGATGACAACGACGATGACGATGATGATAGAGTTATAATAAAGGAGCAACAGATACGAGAGAGAGAGAATATGTAGGTATGCAGTGCAGTTCTTAAAACAGTTTAGATGAAAAGATAGAAAAAAAGCAAAAATATTATTAAAGTTAACACGTCTTGAGTTACCATTAAGACTAACATTAATGGGATGATGGGAGAGGATGGATGTGGTGCTGGAGAGTCAGGGTTTGATTGTGCTGCTTCGGAGGTACCACTGGAGCTGCTGCCTAGTTCCGACTTCACAATGCACTGGAGCCACTTTTTCCCTCCTCTTCCTCCCCTTTCCCTCCTTCCTTCGTCCCTTCCTATTTCTCCGTCTTTCCTCTCCTCACTGCCTGGAGCCCGTGGGCACCCACTTGCCACTTGTGGTAGGACTTCCGGGTTTGCCCATTCTTAACTGGGGGACTGGGTGTGCTATGGACTAACAGTACCTTAGTGCTGAGCGATCCAACAGAGCCGCTTCCTTCTAAATATGCATGACCACGGCAAGGTAAGCTGAAGAAAGAACAGTACAAGCAAGCCTGATTGTGCTTGCAGCAATAATTAATGTTTTTCCTCGGATCTAGTCATGTTTTAATTGCTGGTAATTATGGCTGACCCGGTGGCTTTGTAGGAGGCTTTGCTGCTTAGAATCACTCGTGGAACCAGATGGAAATGAAACATGTTGCTAGCGAACTTCACCGTTGGAAGGCGGCCTGTTCTGAGTGTGCATTCAGTGGTTTGTCCTTGTGCCAGGCTTCTCTTAACCGAGGGGCTATTCTTAGGCGGCTGTCCCGGCCTTGGCGCGAGCAGGCCTGGTGAGCACAGCTAGGCAAGGGCAGGACAGGACTTCAAGGTAGTTTGCAACCCTGCGCCCAATTTACACCAAGCACCTCCGATTTCTCTCCATGTTATTTCAGAGCAAACTTCCAGACCATTGCGTTGCATGAACTCTCCTCAGGTTGCTCCAGTATCTGGCGTAAAACTGCAGCGACAGCAGCATATTATCACACCCCCGGTAATTCTACTTGTGCAAGGACAAAAAATAGTGTCCTCACGGGGCAGAAGGGGAGGAAAGGGCTCGGCTGGAATGCTGTGCTTTACCTGCTTCTTATTCTTGTTACCTTTGCTTGCAATGCTGCTTCCTATGTGGCCTTTCCACTTACGCCACTGCATGTTTCTGACCAACTCTGCGGTTACTCTCAGGGCACCAGCCACAGTGAGTCTATCCCAGCCAGCTCTGCCTGCATGCCCAAAGCAGTATGAAGAGCCACTGCTTGGTAGCCCATGTTGCCTGCCCTCCCGTCCCCCACCGAGCCACTGCGATGCCGTCGGTCGCATACCATGCGCCATCCGCTGGCATGTAGCTCGTCAGGCTCTTGTACGCAAGGCACTCCTGCATAAGCAAGAGCTGCGGTGTGCATGCAGCTGGAGGAGGGGAGCAGAACACGTGGCCTTGGAGTGAATGCTTTGGGGAGAAGGGCAGGAGGACGTGGCTTCAACACTGCACACACAGCAGCCCGGAAAATCCCCCACGGGTGAACCTTACGCGGAATCTCTAGTCCCAGTTGTGCTTTATGCACAAGGGCTGACCAAGTTTGCTGAAACCCTCGGCGTTTCATGAGTCCTGGTTTAGACAAAGGCATCTGCCTGAAATCTAGCACAGCGGCCAAGTCCTGTGTCTGGTCCGACCCTTGCCATCGGCCATTATGTCTTCTGTTTATTGCTGACCTACATCGCGCTCACGGCATTAGAAATGCAGCCCCCATAAGTGATGCTTGTGCGGTTAACTTAAGTGCCACAGCACTGCAGGAACGAAACAGGTATGGACTCGATCAGTCCATTGGATGTGAGAGCGCCAGAGGCCCTGTATGTTTAAAAAGGTGTTTTTTTCAGAGAGGGAGGGAAAACCATATAGACACCATATCATCACCATGATCTGTGGAAAAGGAATCACTGTGTCTAAAGCCAATTCATATAATCAGTTCCCCTAGCAAACCTGCCATCGTCTTTAACCTTCTGCAGATGTAAACCTGAGAAAAAGAAAAAAGTGATTGCGAACACGGCTTGCTTCCAATATATTCCAAATTACTTTGCAGCACCATACAGGTGTAGATGTTATGGGTCATTAAGAGGAAAGGACTCAGGCAGAGAATAGCCTGGGTCTGAAAACACAGAGGAGGGCATATGGAAGCATAAAATCTCAGTTGGGAACATTTGGAAGACTTGATGATGCATAAGAATGAACTGCAAAGTTTGGGCTTGCAAAAGCAAAAACTGATGCAGTTTTTCATTTCAGAGAAGGATCTGTCTTGAATGGAAAATGGTAACAGGACAGAACCATTGCAAAAGATTAGTAACAGCCTAAAACACTACTATCCAATCTCTTATTGAGTGAGTAATTACAAACCTTGTGTCACCAAAATCTATTGCCATGCTATAGATTTCAGAGGCAGTCTGAGTTGTTCATTTGCTTTTGCCCTTCCTGGTCAAAGGTTGGCGAAAAGGGAGGCAGTCTTCTGGATTCTTAAGGCATATCTGTTCATCATCTGCCTAGAAAAGAAGCAACTTGGGACCAGGGTACCTGAAGGAGTGCCTCTTCCCTTACATGCCCTCACGCCCCTCAAGATCTGCGGAAGAGGCATTGCTCCGGGAGCCCTCTTTAAAGGAGATAAAAAGAACAGCAGGGCCTTCTCTGTGGTGGCACCCAGGTTGTGGAATGTGCTCCCTGGAGGGGTGCGCCTGGCGCCGAGTCTATATCCTTTTTGGCGACAGGTTAAAACCTTTTTATTTAATGACTATTTGAAAAATTAATTTTATCATTAGCAGTTGCTTTTTTGTTTTTTCTTTTGGTTTGGTTTTTATATAATTTTACTGTATTTGTTTTAATTCTATGTTGTAAGCCATCCCGAGATGCCGAGGCATGAGGGGATGGCATATACAAGTTTTAAATAAATAAACGAACGTCAAAGAACGAATGTGTGAGTGATTCATATCAGTAGGTTAAAAATCTAAGGTTTTTACGTGCAAGGTTGGGGCTCCCCATTTTCTGAAGTTCCACTTTCCCGTTTACAGGGCCAGGTCTCATGAAGCGAAGACTTTTAGGCACATTCCAGCCGTGCTGAAAGTGCTGCTCCCATATCATGTGTGCCCTTCTTCCAGAAGGCAAAAACTAGTGAGGGAGAGCGTGAAGGGGAGCCTCCAGTGCCTACTGAAAAGTGTTTATTGTTTTTATTGTTGGCCAAGCCATTTCAGGAAATGTGTTTTTTCCTTCATGGAGGGCTGGAATGAAAAATGGAATATACAACATTGTTACATATTAGCCTCCAAAAGGTCTAAAAACAAATAAAATGCGATGTAGTAATAGGGATTCTGTAGCTGGTGCCATCCTTTCTTACGACCAGTAAGTTCACACATACATTTAAGTTCCGTTCAAATTAAGATCTTTTAGAACCAACACAGAAATAAAGAAATGCCAAAACCAATATATAAATATTATAACGTATTTTCATAATAAAACAAACACCTCTACTAATCTAACTGCATTTCACAAAACACTAAAAAAAGAAAGCTAAGAAGACCTTACGTGGTAGCAATAATAAAAGCACTTCAGCCGTAAGAAAAAAATTGTCCTGTTGAGAATGTATTGCATGCATAAATCTGGCTGGCATGTGCAGCATGGACAATATTCATGGCAAATGATGGGAATTACGTTGAGC
Source organism: Varanus salvator macromaculatus (assembly GCA_023646645.1). NCBI lineage: Eukaryota > Metazoa > Chordata > Lepidosauria > Squamata > Varanidae > Varanus > Varanus salvator. Next base: position 22,067,881 of record JAIXND010000773.1, on the reverse strand, counting down.
TACAAGTACATTAGCTCTGGCCATAGAGACGATATTCGTTGTGGGCACTATATTGAAAAGCGTACCCCAAACAGCGCATCCCTACCACATAATTATTGATGAAAAATGTTCATGAAAATTGTCTGAGCTTATTACCCTATTTTATCCACTAATTCATGAAATGCTCTTGCAATTTTCCACTAATTTTTAAAGCTTTTAACCATGTGCTGCATGTTGACGTGTACTGCATTACTAAATATACCACATAATTCAGCATCCTTAGAACATGGTACTTTAGAAAAGGTTTTCACAAATAATATTATTGCTTTGCCTGAGTCGGTTGTTCTTTTATTTTGCCTTCAACTGTTAAAATGCTCTGTTTACTTAATTGAGGAGCCAAAGGGGAGGAGGAGATGATAAAGCATTGCTAGAGCACTGATCTTCCCACCAACCTTGCAGCTAATCCCAGAAGTTTCCTGTGCCAAATAAAACAGCTGTTGTGTTCTCAGAAAAGGTGTCCCTCTAAGCCTCCAGAGCATGGAAGAGTTTACCTTGGCTCTTTGCCATCTGCCTGACAAGATGAGGAGAAATCTCAAAGAGTCAAAAAATTCACAGGGACTGGGTACTCTCCAGGGAGAAAAATTCCGACTGACCAAGCTAGAGAGGACCGGACCTTGAATCCTCCAAGTGCCCTCCGCCATGGAAGAAGGGGAGATGAAGCTGCAGACTCCGCCTAGGCGTGCAAAGCGTTGTGCAAAACCCTCCCATCCTCTTAGTATTCCATCGCATGGTGTGTGTACACAGAACGCACCTTGCTGCAAGATTCTGCCCCTGCAGTGTGTGCACAGTACCCTGAGTGACTTTTTGGCAATACAATATTGACTGTCCCCGAATATATGTGGTGCATATAAGGGAGCATATTCCTTGTGTTTGCAGCCCTTATGACAGCTTCAGTTCTCAAAACCCAGACATCACACTGCTGCATCATGCTAGGCAGCTACAAAAATAGTTTCTGACTTACCAGCATCGACAGTGGGAGAACCATCGCTGGATCTTGTGATATAGAAGTTCAACAGCAGCTGTGGGGAGCGGGTGGAAATGGCTTGGGACATGGCAGTAAGGAAGCGGGAATTCACCCTTTCCCTGCTGTGATTCCACTCCCCTTCCATATGGAAACAGTATGTTCTCCCATGTAGTTCAAATAGAACTTGGTGGCAACAATCAAGTTCAGGGTTTAGTATGCTACCTATAAAACCCTTTTAAAATGTGCATCTCTCCAAAAGTCACATCAACTTGTTCCTAGAGCACTGGAAAATGGAGGAGTCTAGCTCTCAGGAACTCTCACCTGGAGTCTTTTACTCTTTTACACCACAGGTGAGTACAATAGGGCCCAGGGATCAATATGGCAGGGACTCTGATAATCAGAGAGAGCATATTCTAAATTCTAAAAAGATCTGTGGTTCAAACCCAGCTGCTAGTCCCACTTTCTTCCCCTGCTGTTCCTAAAACCTAAGAATATGAGGGCAGGCTAGAATTTTTAACTGAGGATTACTTAGCATGTATGGAATGCAGACCTAATGCTAGTTATGGAACAGAGTCATAGTACAAACTGAAAATAAGGTAAGTTTTTTTCCCCTTGAAGCAAAGGGAGATGCTAAATTTTCTGTATGAGAGAAATCAAGTCCTGTTATACACTTTACACACTGCATTATTGGTGTATTTATGGTCTTGAGAGCAGGCACCCGCTTCCTCTTGTGTTTCCTCACTTTTCTTCCATTTTTTAAAGCCAAAAGTTCCCTCCATCAGTTTAAGAGGAAACAATGAAGCAGCAAACTTCCACATGTCTTTGAACTGATAGGGCTAGGAGTCATCAACCTGGAGATCCCCTTAGAGAAAAACAGCTTACAAACTGTGCTTAAGAAATATTAGCATTTTGCAAAACCATCAAAATGACAGAGTTGCGTAAAAGTGCATGGACTTGCCATTAGAGAGAGGCTTACCTTGGGTAACTCCTTGGTAGGCATTTCCAGCATCCGGACCAGAACCCAAGTGGTAAATCTCATTAAAACTGATTTAGAAACCTCATCAGCCTTTACAAACCAGGAGCTTTGTGACAGTAAACCATTCTGGATTTAAGTCTCTCCATGAAATGGAAAAGCCCTCGGTAACCTTACTAATGTAAAGCCATCCTGTCTAGTGACTTCTCCAAAATCTTGCGACAGCAATAGCACTGTGAGGGAATGGAGCCTAGAGCTGAATTTCATCAAGAAACAGTAACAGTAATTAAGACTGTACTCATTATTTCATAATACATAATAGATTCCTGGTAGGACCACTTTTGATTACTAAGAAAGCAGAAAATGTAATCACTATTAATAGCTGAGGAAGTGTTTAAATAGCTGTATTGGCAAATGACTGGAAACCAGGCATAAAGTAGAGAGCAACAGTGATCCCAAAATGTTACAGCGGGATAGTATCTATTTACCGGAACAAAAATCATCAGCAAACACACACACGCAAAATTATTTTAAATGCTAACTTTTTTAAAGTCAATTAAGTCCCGCAATCTGGGGAATATTATAACAGAAAAGAGAAATATCAACTGCTATTTCAGGGTGTACCATGACAGTAAAAGACTGGCTTTCAACAGTTGGACCTTAGAGAAAATACACTGTGTCTTTTAGTTCTGTTTCCCCCCCCTTTGTGTCATTGTTAAAAACCATCAAGTCCTCTCCCACTTATGGCCACCCTGTGAATGAGTTCCCTTGACAGTCCTGGTCAGCTCTTGTAAACTCAAGACTGTGGCATCCTCCATGGCACGGTGGCCAAACTGAGGGTCGAGTTTATTTTGCCACAGGTATCCATGGGTGCCCGCTTGCTGCTCACAAGCGTCTGCTTGCCACTAGCTGCCTGCTGCTGCCTACTTGCGGTTCTCAAATATCTGATATTTGCCATATGTGGCTCTTCCGTTGGGCAAGTTTGGCCACCCCGGTCTGTGGAGTCAATCCATCTCATTCAGTCTTCCTCTTCCTTTTCAACCTTCAACTTTCTCTGGTGCTATTATCTTCTCTGGTGAGTCTTGCTTCCTCATAATGTGCCCCAAGTTTGACAGCCTCAGCTCCAGCCATTTTGCTTTCAGGGAAAGTCCTGGATAGATTTGATCCAGGGCTCACTTTGTACTTCTCTTGTTCCAGGTCCAGGTGCAAAACCCTCCTCCAGCACCGTGTTTCAAATGCATTGATGTTTGTCCCTCACTGGTCAGCTTTCACACACACACATCATGGTCAGCATTAGAATTGCATGGATGATCTTGGCCTTGGTTTCTCATGAAACGTCCTTGCACCGGATGGTCTTTCCTAGTTCCTTCCTTGCTGTCCTTCTGCGTCTGTCTTCTTGACCACAGTCTCCCTTTGAGTTGATAATTGAGCCAGAGCATGCAGAACCTTTCCCAGTTTCCATATCTTCACTGTTGACATTAAAGTTGTATAATTCTTCTGTAGTCACATTTCCCTTAATACTTGATTGCAGTCCTTGTTTTGCACTTGGCTCTTCTCATTGCCTGAAGTATGTATTTGTGATACACAGATGGTTGGCTGCACAGAATTCCGTGAATTGTTGCCTTGCTTCATGTACGACCTAGCAAAATTCTCCAACAATACTGGATTTTGCTTTGTGTCCTACTTTTGCATTCCAATAATCTATGGTTACTATCAGCATGTCTTGCTTTGTGTGTTATCAATTTTCTTTTAGACGCTTGCCGAAATCTTCTTTATCATCTGTTGTTGAAGCATTGACTTGAATGATGATTATGTTGATACATTTTGTGAGAATTTTGATGGATATTATTTGGTCAGACTTTTCAGTACAGCCCCGTAGTGTCTGTCCTGCCTCTGCCTCTTGCCTCAATGCAGGAGCCATTCCATTTCTTCTGCCCTTGTCATTTCCAGAAGAAAACACTTTCTGTTTATCTGAATGAAACCGCCCCATGCTAGTCCACTGTAGTTCACACCTGCCAAGCACTGTGATGTTTAACCATTCCATTTCTTACTTTTTGGCAGAAGCACAAACATTAAAAGCAGAATCTGGGGTCCCCTTCCCAAGCAAAGGGGAGATTTTGAACTCTGGGATGCTTCCACTGTATACTATTCCCAGTCCAAAGACATTGCGCATCTATTCTGACTTTCACTCCCTTACAGATTATCTGTGTTACGAAAAGAAAAGATGGAAGCCATGGGGCAAAACAATGGGTTACAAATGGCAGATGATGGCTGAGACCCCGGGCAAGGTGGTGGGATAATCGAAGCTGCATCTTGAAGCACTCAAGGGGCTCAAGAAATCCTTTAAAAGAGGGCAGCATGGCTGAGCTTAGCCACAGTGAATAAAGTGGAGCCTGGAATGTGTGTCGCATCTGCATGGCACTCTCTTCATGTTGCTGTATTCCATTACCTATTACCAGGGCTTTTTTTGTCATAGAACGCACCAGAAGGGCGTTCCGGCACCTTTTTTTGACGGATTTTTCCAAGTGATTGTGAATCGCCCTGTTGGGCGTAGCAGGTCGGCGGCAAAAATCATTAACATAGCGCCTGCGGGCTGCTTGTGTGTCGGCACTGATTGTGAGGGCGCTGCTCGGCTTGGGACGCTGCTCGGCTTGGGATCGGTCGTGTGGTCGCGCGCTGAGTGCTAACTGCCGGCGGCGACCATTATGTTTATGTATGCGTAGAGTGACTGGCTACGTGCAAAAGGTAAATAAGTTCTTTATTTCAAAAAGTTGGTGAATTGAAATTCTTTTTTAGTGTAAAAGTGTGACCCCAAGACGTGAGTTCCGGCACCTTTTTTTTTTTTTTACAAAAAAAGCACTGCCTATTACCTATGTTTAGCCTCCAAGTAACCTGAATATATTAGAGAATGTCTGTGTAGCATGGATGCTAATCATACGCAAGGCCGATGAATTATATGCTAGAACACAGGGTTGTAGTGGAACAAATACAATTTGCTGATGAGAAATAATGTTTTACTACTAAATAGTTTGAGGTGGTTAGTAACAGGCTATAGATCCTTTCACCTTGGTGTTAAACTTTAACACTTTCTTGGTGTTAAGAATCCTACTCAGAAGGATGTTAATAGCTTTTCAGCATTTCTCTCTGGCAGCTGTTCAATAGCTGCCTGGAATGTGAGGGCTGTTTTAGTCTCTTCTCAAAGCAAAGGGTCAGTAGTTTTCACAGATTTCAGAAGATGAGAGAGACAGTGAAGAAACACAAGGAACTGTGAAGGAAACTTGAATCGCAAGCCTTCAAGTCTGTTAGCTTTTCTGCGAGCTGCATAGATGGAGGGTAACAGAGGTCCTGAGAAGGATCAGCAAAATCCAGTTGAGCAACAGGGCTCAGCATTATACTTGAACCACTTGGCATGATCACTACAGACCATTTGCATGTTCGGTATTTTTCAATTTATTTTCAGCATTTGTATACTACCAATTAGCAGTGTCCTCTGGGCAGTTAACGATAAAAGTTAAGAGCCATAAAAAGAACCAGGCGAGCCCTAAAAACCAAATAGAATAAGAGCAGTCGCGGTAATAACTCAAGAAACTTGCTAAATAAAATCATCATCAGCAAAACGTAAACGTAGCAAAGCTAAAAGAGCGGGAATCTTGAAATGATCTCAAAACTCTTCTTGAACAACTGGGAAAGTTAAAAATATCTTCACCTGGTGCTACACAATGTAGGTCCTAGGTGAGACTCTTAACATCAGTGTTTGAAAAGCTCCCTTTTGCTGGTCACTAGCTGAAGTACCACGCTGGATGGCGCACCCCAAAAAGGGGCTCAGTTGTGAGTAGAAGGGAAGGGGAAACTGACAGAGATGGTGAAAAGATTTAGATGAAATCCACTGAGCAATCGGGAACTCCGGAAGACTGTTGGGACCTCTACCCACAGTCCCAATGCTGGAGCATGGATTGGATAGATGGAGGTGGGTGGTGTGCTTTGGCTTGTGCTTTGTCCCTGGTCTACTTTCACTTGCAATTGTTGGCTGGGAAACTTTTTCATATACTGTATATGATAATTATGTGCCGGTGAGGTGGGAAAAACAAATATGGACTTAGGTTTATTTTTGCTGTGGAGTTCAGGGATGAAAACCAAGGGATAGGTGCCTCAAGAAATAACTTCTTATTTTATTTATTTTTATACGTTTTTACTGAGAATTTCAAAATGTTTATGTAGCAACAAAACAAATCCAAAGTAGTCTTTATAGCATAGAGGTTAAATGTATAAATTGCTATGTATACACCTGGAGTTTACATGTATATAGGAAAATACAGCACTGTCAGTAAAAAAAAAAGTAATTCATAGTACAACAAAGGAAAGACAAATATCCTTACATTTTTCTGGTCCTAGGTGGTGTCTAGATACAGCAGGACCTCTACCTGCTGTCTCCATTACTGCAGTTTCAGGTTTACTGATGGCCTTCCACAACTGTGGGGGCTCGGGCTGCAGGACCCCCACGAAAGTGGAAAAAACACAAATCTCTCTAGGGAGCTAGGCACTCTGTTTGGGGGTGCCACACTCTCTTTCTTGGTCCTTAGCCAGCCTCACACACGTGCCTTGTCTCCCAGTGAGCATTTAGACTCCAGAGATACGGTATGCATGTCATGAGCGGAGCCAGCTGGAGCCGGGGAGTCAGACTGCATGGCCCAGGTGGCCCCTTCTGACTCACTCTGTTTCTGTATTTGCAGCTTTTCCCTAGAGATGTTTGCAAAGCAGGGACTAGAACCTGGATCTCTCAGGTCCCCAGTCCAAGACTCGAACAACCATGCCACTGATTCCAGGTCAAACGTGCAGCTATCTGGCCTAGATTTTTTCTAGAGGAGGGACTTTGCCATTCACCACCTATTCTATCTATCTATCTATCTATCTATCTATCTATCTATCTATCTATCTAT